>VZQC01002048.1:782484-792722 GCA_009823505.1 Rhizomys pruinosus | reverse complement strand
AAAAAAAAAAAAAATAAAAAAAAAAAGGGGGATATATATATATATATATATATATATATATATATGAACTTTACAACTGTGTCTCTCTTCTCTTTGCCTTTTGAACTTTGATTGTAATTTACGTTGATATACCTCATAAATTCCACAATCTGACATCAGTTTTATTTAAAAAAAAACTTTCAAAGAGAAATTTAAAACGCAAAAAAAAAAATAGTCTCGATATTTATGCACATGCATGCAACTTACTAGTGGGATTCTATTTATACAGACCGGAAATTACATACAGCACTATTTCCTTTTTCTGAAAAAAAAATTCTCTGGTTTCCTGTAGAATAAGTGTGTTGGTAAAGACTTCTCTAAGCTTTTGGCATAAATATCATTTTCTTTTTATTTTTTGAGGGAGATTTTCACTGGAAACAGACGTCAGGCCACTTTGTTCTCTTTCCTGTGTGGAGGGTATTGATCCTGCACTCTGCAGGCAGTTTCTGATGACAAGTTGGCGATTACTCATGTCTCTTCCCTGGACGACCTTATCTCTGGCCCTGGTTTTCATACCTAGCAGGCTTTGCTTTGAAAATCTGCTCATCTGAGGATCTTCGATTTGTGGATCCACGGCTTTCACCATTGTGATAGATAATATTATCAACTTGACCGAATCTGGGTTCACCAAGGATAACAGTCTCTAGGTGTGTCTGTGAAGGATTGTCTAGACTAATTAAGATGGGAAAACCCATCCAGAATGTGGGTGGTACCATCCCATGGGCTGAGGTCCCGAACTGAATAGACAGGAAACTAGCTGAAACTAGCTGAACACCAGAACTCATCTCTCTCTGCTTCCAGACCCTGGATGTCATGTAACCAGTTCCTCACAGTCCTTCACCATGACTTCCCATCATGATGGACAGTACACAGTGAACATCTCTGAACACTCCTTCACCATGACTTCCCACCATCAAGGACAGTACACAGTGACCATCTCCTCACTCTCCTTCACCATGACTTCCCATCATGATGGACAGCACACAGTGACCATCTCCTCACACTCCTTCACCATGACTTCCCATCATGATGGACACTACACAGTGACCATCTCCTCACACTCCTTCACCATGACTTCCCATCATGATGGACACTACACAGTGACCATCTCCTCACACTCCTTCACCATGACTTCCCATCATGATGGACAGTACACAGTGACCATCTCCTCACACTCCTTCACCATGACTTCCCATCATGATGGACAGTACACAGTGACCATCTCCTCACACTCCTTCACCATGACTTCCCATCATGATGGACAGTACACAGTGACCATCTCCTCACACTCCTTCACCATGACTTCCCATCATGATGGACAGTACACAGTGACCATCTCCTCACACTCCTTCACCATGACTTCCCATCATGATGGACAGTACACAGTGACCATCTCCTCACACTCCTTCACCATGACTTCCCATCATGATGGACAGTACACAGTGACCATCTCCTCACACTCCTTCACCATGACTTCCCATCATGATGGACAGTACACAGTGACCATCTCCTCACACTCCTTCACCATGACTTCCCATCATGATGGACAGTACACAGTGACCATCTCCTCACACTCCTTCACCATGACTTCCCATCATGATGGACAGTACACAGTGACCATCTCCTCACACTCCTTCACCATGACTTCCCATCATGATGGACAGTACACAGTGACCATCTCCTCACACTCCTTCACCATGACTTCCCATCATGATGGACAGTACACAGTGACCATCTCCTCACACTCCTTCACCATGACTTCCCATCATGATGGACAGTACACAGTGACCATCTCCTCACACTCCTTCACCATGACTTCCCATCATGATGGACAGTACACAGTGACCATCTCCTCACACTCCTTCACCATGACTTCCCATCATGATGGACAGTACACAGTGACCATCTCCTCACACTCCTTCACCATGACTTCCCATCATGATGGACAGTACACAGTGACCATCTCCTCACACTCCTTCACCATGACTTCCCATCATGATGGACAGTACACAGTGACCATCTCCTCACACTCCTTCACCATGACTTCCCATCATGATGGACAGTACACAGTGACCATCTCCTCACACTCCTTCACCATGACTTCCCATCATGATGGACAGTACACAGTGACCATCTCCTCACACTCCTTCACCATGACTTCCCATCATGATGGACAGTACACAGTGACCATCTCCTCACACTCCTTCACCATGACTTCCCATCATGATGGACAGTACACAGTGACCATCTCCTCACACTCCTTCACCATGACTTCCCATCATGATGGACAGTACACAGTGACCATCTCCTCACACTCCTTCACCATGACTTCCCATCATGATGGACAGTACACAGTGACCATCTCCTCACACTCCTTCACCATGACTTCCCATCATGATGGACAGTACACAGTGACCATCTCCTCACACTCCTTCACCATGACTTCCCATCATGATGGACAGTACACAGTGACCATCTCCTCACACTCCTTCACCATGACTTCCCATCATGATGGACAGTACACAGTGACCATCTCCTCACACTCCTTCACCATGACTTCCCATCATGATGGACAGTACACAGTGACCATCTCCTCACACTCCTTCACCATGACTTCCCATCATGATGGACAGTACACAGTGACCATCTCCTCACACTCCTTCACCATGACTTCCCATCATGATGGACAGTACACAGTGACCATCTCCTCACACTCCTTCACCATGACTTCCCATCATGATGGACAGTACACAGTGACCATCTCCTCACACTCCTTCACCATGACTTCCCATCATGATGGACAGTACACAGTGACCATCTCCTCACACTCCTTCACCATGACTTCCCATCATGATGGACAGTACACAGTGACCATCTCCTCACACTCCTTCACCATGACTTCCCATCATGATGGACAGTACACAGTGACCATCTCCTCACACTCCTTCACCATGACTTCCCATCATGATGGACAGTACACAGTGACCATCTCCTCACACTCCTTCACCATGACTTCCCATCATGATGGACAGTACACAGTGACCATCTCCTCACACTCCTTCACCATGACTTCCCATCATGATGGACAGTACACAGTGACCATCTCCTCACACTCCTTCACCATGACTTCCCATCATGATGGACAGTACACAGTGACCATCTCCTCACACTCCTTCACCATGACTTCCCATCATGATGGACAGTACACAGTGACCATCTCCTCACACTTCTTCACCATAACTTCCCATTGTGATGGACACTACACAGTGACCATCTCCTCACACTCCTTCACCATGACTTCCCATCATGATGGACAGTACACAGTGACCATCTCCTCACTCTCCCTCACCATGACTTCCCTCAAACGGTGAGCACAAATAAACTCTGCTCCCTTAAGATGCTTTTCTGGGATATTTTATCACAGCGTCAGAATTACGACTGCTACCCTGACCTTCCCTTGTTGTCTTACCATTTAAATCACTTGCTTTATTCCTTTCTCTCATCATTGTTCTGGGGTGTATAATATACATCTCTACCTTACATAATCTACCTTCAGATACAGGGTATAAACCTTACAAGAATATTATTATAGGGCTTGAGAGATGGCTCAGTGGTTAAGAGCACTGAGTGCTCTTTAAAAGGACCCAGGTTAGATTTCCAGACTCCACATGGTGGCTCACAACTGGCCATAACTCCAGTTCTACGGAATCCAAGCCCTTCCTCTTGTGTCCATTGACCGAAATGGTGCATTTACATACACACAGGTAAAACACTCATACACATAGAATAACACACCTGTGTTGTGCAATGCCTCGGAGGTCAGAAGAGGGCATCAGATTCCCCTGGAACTGAAGTTAAAGACGGTTCTCAGCAGCCATGAGGGTGCTGGGGATCGATCCCAGGTCCCCTGCAAGAGCAGTTGCTGCTCTTAACCGCTAGGCCATCTCTAGCCCATGTTTTATTTATTTTTATCTTATGTGCATGAGTGCTATTTCTGCATATATGTAAGTGTACCTGTTTCCTGCAGTGGCTGAGGAGGACAGAAGAAGGCATTGTATCCTCTGGAACTGAAGTTATAGATGGTTGTTAGCCACCATGCGGGTGCTGGGATTGAAACCTGGGTCCTCTGCAAGAACAGCCAGTGCTCTCAACTGCTGAGCCATTTGTCCAGCCCCTGAAATTCCTGTAACTTTGTATACAGAGCAATTAACCTTCTCAGTTTTTTCTTTACCTAAACATCTACTTCTACATTTAAACGTATTTTGTTTATTTTTATTTTATGTGTACCAGTGTTGTTCCTGCATGTATGCAAGTGTCATGCAGTGCCCATGGAAGCCAGAAGAGGGCATTGGACCCCCAGGAACTGGAGTTACGGATGGTTGTAAGCCTTCATCAGGGTGCTGGGTACTGAACCTGGGCTCTCTGGAAGAGCAGCCAGCAGAGGTTGGAGGTAACCATTGGCCCATCTTTCCAGCCCTGATTTCTGCATTTTTGAAAGGTATTTTTCTTTTTGTTTTTATTATATTTTAAGGGATTCTACAATACAAGAGCACAGTTGTTTTCAGATCACATTGACATTACTGAGTTTGCCATACAATTAGGTAATTGGTGCTAACATCCACAGATGAAGGATACCATTCGTCGCTTGTTTTTCTGGGACTGTGTTACTTCACTCAGCATGATATCTTCTAGCTTCAGCCATTTACCTGAGAAGCTCATGATGTCATCTTTCTTTACCGCTGCATAAAACTCCACTGTGTAGATGTACCACATTTTCTCTATCCACTCGTCAGTTGAGGGGCATTTGGGTTGGTTCCAGCTCCTTGCTATTGTGAAGAGAGCTGCAATAAACATGGCTGTGCATGAAAGTTATTTTTCTAAAATATAGAATTCTTGGTCAATAGGTTTTTGAGATTGCTCTTTTTATTTTTATTTTTTTTTAATTATGTGTGCATCTGTGGGAGTATGTGCTTCTCGGTGCAGTGTCTGCCAGGGCCAGAAGAGGGCATCGGATCCTTTGGAGCTGGAGTTACAGTGGCGAGCCCCTTGATGTGGGTGCTTGCTGAGAACTGAGCAGGCTTTTCTGGATGAGCAGGGAACATCTACTAACCACCAAACAACTCTTCAACTTCAGCTTTTTAAATATTGCAAACGTGGTCCACTGTCTTCTGGCCAACATAGCTCCTGAGAAGACTGCTGCCGTTCTTACAGGAATATTGCTGTTCCTTGAAAATAATGTCCCATTATTTTCTAGCTGCTCTTAATATTTTCTTTTTGTTCCTGGAGCTTTAAAAATTATGATGCTTCCTGACACAGATTTCGCTTGAGAGTCATCGAAGGCTCTGGTGTTTCCAGTGTACATTTTTATGAAAATTTGGAAAACGTCATCTATTATTTATTCAGAAAAACCTCTCTTTTTCATTATGCCTATCACTACCTGCATATTAAAACTTGTTGTTTTAATTCTTTTGTATTTTCCTCCTCACCTGGGACAGTTTCTATCACAGTGCCTTTTAATCACCGATTTTTCTCCTGTGGTGTCTATATTAATTACTCTGTGATGGCTGGTTTTAATCATCAAGTTGGCAGCTTAGAGAACCTCGATGAGAGAGTGTGTGGATCAGACTGGGCTGAGTGTGTGTCTGCGCGGGGTTGTGCTGATTGCCTTAGCTAACATGGGAAGACAGAGCCTGAACGTGGGTCCAAGGACTGGTGCCCTCCTCTGTATAAAAGTAGAGAAACCTAGCAGAGCAAACAGCACACACAAATTCCATCTCCGACTGCTTCAGCCCACCCCCATTGGAACCTCCCAGGCATGGTGGACTACAACTGGGAATTCTAAGTCAAATGTACTCCTCCCTCTTTAAATTGCTATCAGTGCTGTAGTTGCAGGAGGCTGGTTGACAGAGTTCCATAATTCCACCACAGGAAGAAGCAGTCAGATTTGTTTTTCCGGGGACCTTATGAAGACAATAGAGTCAGTTTTCAATACACTTTAACTTAATTACAACCTGCGTGGGACGAGAGACTGCTGGACAGAGGAAAATCGATGGCTTCTGTGCTCATGAAAGGCTCCGTCGTGAACTCGGAGGAGTTGAGTGGACTCCCCCGACTCCCTGTTCGAGGCTGTCATTTATTCTGGTCAGTGGAAGCACAAGCTGTTTCCATCCACGTCTGAGCTGAAGTGAGCTGCTGGAATGCCACAGCCTGCTCTTCCTGCCTGGCCCCATTCATCTTGAAGGCTTGCTGACCTGGAAGCCAGTTCATATGCAGATACACAATTGTGGGTCTCTCTATAGACCCCCTCCATCTCTACTGAGATCCCTCAAGGAGCACTTCTTTACAAAGCCCAGTCCTGTTGATCCCAGCTGCTTAGGCCTCTGTGAAGCTGACGCTTCAACCTCAGCCAGGGGTCCCACTGCCCTCCCGGTGGCCTGGAGAGGATCTTTGAGCCACACTGTCTGCACATGCTTGCTTCCATTCTATCAGTGACCACAGCCATATATAAATCTAAAAATTGCTGCTTATATGTTGAGATTTTTCTGTATGTGGCAAGAAGCATAAGATTATTGATGTAGGCATATGTGAATATCTTCCTGATAGGAATGAGAGCTGTACTTCTGGCTTTGTGTTTGAGCTTTGAGGCCAAGGTCATTTCCCCTGCCCCCGAACTCCCCCCACCAACATGACCGGACAAATAAGTTTTGGTTTTTAGCACTTCGTGTTGTGGTCTGACATACGGTTTATCTTTTCTTTTTTTTTTTCTTTTTTCTGTTTCTTTCTCGACAAGTTTGGTTCTCTGATAGCCCCAGCTGTCCTGGAACTCATCTATTGTTCAAGATCCGAGGCTGGTCCTTGTAGGCCTCTAATCATAAAGATTGCCTTGCCTTACTCAAGCGGAATATTTTCCAATGCTTCTAAAGCTTGCCGTGCACCACCATGCCTGACTCAGAAAACATTATTCTAAAAACAGTCTGGGGGCCCAAGTTCGGCCTGTTGTGTTGGCTACTGACCCATGGCTTATACATTGGTAACTTCCTAGGTGGTCCAATAATCACTTATTCTAAACGGAAGTTCATCTGCAGTCTTTGAATTTGAAAAACAAAATCACACTTTGATAATTTGTTATTTTTCTGAGATGTCTTATGTTGTCATTAAATCCCCAGAATGACTCTTCATGACGTAGACATCTTCTGACTCATGTTCCCACCAAAGATGAGCCTGATAGGCCATGCACCTTGTGCTGGATAGCTTCTGGGAAGAAGAAGCCTCAATGGGAGAATTCCTTCCATCAGACTGGCCTGTGGCCATGTCTGTGGAGCATTTATTTTGATTGTTGAATGATGTCAGAGGGCCCAGCCATCTGCAGGTGGTGCCAACCCTGGGCAGGTTGTCTTGGGTTATATAAGAAAGCAGTCTGACTGGTCTACATAGCGAGTTCCAGGCCAGCTGGGACTAAAGGGAGACCCTGTCTCAAAAAGACCAAAAAAAGAAAGAAAGAAAGAAAGAAAGAAAGAAAGAAAGAAAGAAAGAAAGAAAGAAAGAAAAAGAAAGAAAGCAGGCTGAGCATGGGCCAGAGAGCCAGCCAGTAAGCAGCGTTCCTCCATGGCCTGTGCTTCAGCTCCTGCATGAAATTCCTCTCCTGGCTTTCCCTCAGTGATAAACTGTGATCTGGAACTGTAAGTGAAATAACTCCTTTCCTCCCCAACTGGTTTTAATCACAGTGCTTTATCACTGCAATACAGAAACTAAACTAGGATACACCTTGCCTTTGTTTTCTTGTTGTGCTAACATGTTCTGACAAAAGCAGTGTTATAGAGACAGGGTTCAAAGGAAGCCATAGCAGAGGCAGATGCTGAGGTAGATGCTGGTCACATCACATCAGCGTTGAAGGAAAAAAGCTAGAAATGAGTGAATGCCGGTGCGTTTATTTAGTCCAGGACGCCACACCCAGGGAATCTTGCTACCCAGAGTGGCTGTGTCCCCACATCAATCAATGTAATGAAGATAATGCCTCACAGGCATTCTCAGACCACCCCTGTCTCAGGGGAGTCTGGATTATACCCAACTGACAGTTAAAAGCAATCACCACAGACCTGAAGTCCCCCAAACTGTGAGCCAAGATAAAATTTTCCTCTTTAAAAATTTATTTTACTTTTATTTATGAGTATGTACATGTGTGTTACCATGTGTGGCCAGAAGAGGGTGTCAGACCCCCTAGAACTGGAACAGAACCCGAGTCTTCTGGAAGAGCAAGTGCTCTTAACTGCTGAGGCGTCTCTTCAGCCCCATAAAACTTTCCTCTTTTTAAAGTGGTTGTCCAAGGCGTTATCTTACAGCAATGGAAAGGGAACTGGCACACTGTGTTCTTTTTTTTTTCACACTATGTTCTTGTACAGAGGTGTATGCTTTCAACTGCTGCTCGGACTACTTTGGTGTTGGTCAGATTGAGTCCAGGGGGCTACCATGATTTTTTTTTTCCAGGAAATGACTGTAGAATCTTGGGTTTCTGCCAAGAAACTCAAGGTACCAGCAACCCACAGGATCTTGAGACATCTACCCAAAGGACTCTCGAGGACATCATCAGGGGCCACCATAAGTCTTCTGCTCATGCGCTTCTACAACAGTGGCTCTGTGGATAACAATGCACAAAACATGGAAGTCCTCACTGGCTGAGCTCTTTAAAGTGACAGATGCCCAGTTTCGACAGTGGGTGTTTATGTAGGATGGCTTTACCAAGATTAAATATGACTGCATTTTTGACAACCCCATATCAATATGCTAGCATTATGATTATTTTATGAAAACAGTCATTCACTGCTTGGTGAAAGAGAATAACGGTATTGATCTTCGGAACAGGCATTTTATTTTCCATTAAATTTTTATGGAGCATGACAAGCTGTGTGCTGGGTCTGATCTTTTCTGAACGTTAATGTACAAAGCTTTTGCAGATGTAGAAATTATGAGGGCCGTGTTCATAAAACCAGCTCAGATGGTCCAGGAACACAAAGTAAACACTTCATGCTGGAGTTTTGCTCCAAGCTTATTAGTTTTTGAGGTTTGCTAACTGACCCACAAAGGAAATAGAAATCTCTCCTTAGTGAACAGAGGGAGAGAAATATGTTAGCAACCATCAGAAAGTCTTTCTCTGAGGCTCTTAATGGCATCACAGACACAGATTTCAGAGGCACTGGAACAGGCACAGTCAGAGGCCCTGGGTAATTCAGTCACCCCTGAGTGGAGCTCCCTGCTGTGTACAGCAGAGCTTCTTGTAAGGTCTCCAAACCAATTCACATCTCTCATTTCACTAATTTTCAAGTAAGAGAGGGTGATTTTTATGACCGGTTCATTGGCTTTTCAATGGGGTGCTATTTGGATGACCTTTCTTACATGTATGTGCACATGTGTGTACCTACGTGTGGAGGCCAGAGGTCTTCCTCAATTATTCTCCATCTTTTTGAAACAGTATCTCTCGCAGGCCCGAAGTTCACTGGTTTTGTCAGACTCCACAGCCAGCAAGCTCCAAGAGGTCCTTCTGTGTCCACTGAATGCTGAGGTTACAGGCACATGCTACCTCACCCAGCGTTTTGTGTGGGCATTAGGGATTCAGACTCGGGTCCTCAGGTTCACACAGCAAGCACTCTGCTGACTGAGCCACCTCTCCAGCCCCTGGGTATCCTTTACTTAAGTTTCCAGATTCCAGATTGTAAAGTAGAATTTACGGGTCTCCAGAAGAGAGACATATTTTAATCCCACTGTCTCCCTGAATCATTCATTCATTCATTCATCCATTCAAGGAAGAAGAAGCCAGGCATGGTGGTACACGTCTTTAGTCCCAGCACTTGGGAGGCAGAACCAGATGGGGTCTCTGTGAGAGCAAGACCATCCCGATCTACATAGTGAATTTTCCAGGCCAGCTGGGGCTATAGGAAGACATTGCCTTAAAAAAATGAAAATAAACTAAAATAAAGAATGAAAGAAATAAAAAAATATAGATTCTATGTCAAAACCTTGGTCTGAGTGTGACTGATAATTAAGAATAGAGTCTTGCCGGGCATGGTGGCGCACGCCTTTAATCCTAGCACTTGGGAGGCAGAGGCAGGCAGATCATTGTGAGTTCAAGGCCAGCCTGGTCTACAGAGTGAGTTCCAGGACAGCCGGGACTACAGGGAGACCCTGTCTCGAAAAGACCAAAAAAA
>VZQC01002048.1:762842-782383 GCA_009823505.1 Rhizomys pruinosus | reverse complement strand
CAGGAAAAACGGGAACAAAAGAAAACCCTGACTAAAAAAAAAAAAAAAAAAAAAAAAAAAAAGAATAGAGTCTCACAGGATGATTCTGAGTTGTATCTGGGGTATGTTCAAGGGCTGAGTAAAACCTGAAGATGCATCCTGAACTCTGCTACTAATCAATCTCTCTCTTTCTATATCTCTGTCTCTGTCTGTCTATCTCTCTCTCTCTCAACACACACACACACACACACACACACACACACACACATCTCCATAGCACCAACCATCCTACAGCTCAGGTCCATTTTCACACCTCCAAGAGTTGGCACAGACCCACAGAGATGGACTCCCCATTTCAGATGCTCAGCACACATGTTTTTCCAGGCTCCCTACCTGGAAGGCTATCTGCAAGGTAGACATGCCCCCACCTCTGGGACAACTCATAGACATCAGGGAGGTTCACACTTCCAGTGACAAGCTTCAGATAAACCACAAGGCACACAGACCTCCAATGGAGAAAAGCCATGGGGTGGGGGTGGGGGAGTTGTGACAGGCAGGTGTCGCTCGGCGTCCTCTCCCATCTACAGAGTGTGCTGTCCCCCGGTGTCCTCTCCCATCTACAGAGTGTGCTGTCCCCCGGTGTCCTCTCCCATCTACAGAGTGTGCTGTCCCCCACGTCCTCTCCCATCTACAGAGTGTGCCGGCCCCTGCATTCACCAACCTCATCCCACAGGGACTGCATACAGACACGTGGATGTTGGAGCAGCCACTGCCATGTTGGACATTTCAAGTCATTAGCGGTATGGTGGCTGAATAAGAAACATCCCCTTCAGCTCAAGTATTCGCGCCCAGCTGGTGGTATTTGGGGGAGTCATGGGGTCTTTAGAAGGCAGGCCTTGCTGGAGGAAACATATCACGGGATGGGGGGCGGTGAGTGTTCCCAGACTCACCCTCCTTTCAGTTCACTTTGTACTTTGTGCTCGTGGCTGAAGATGTACGTTCCCAGCTTCCTGTACCGGCAGCTAGGCCTGCCTCTGCTGCCACGCCTAGCCGCCATGATGGACTTGTGTCCTAAACATATTATTTTATAACTTGTCGTGAGCATGGTGTTTTACCACAATAAGAGAAAAAGTAGCTACTGGAAGAGGAAGTTAGAGAGAGATATGCTCCCTCAAGTGCTAAACCTTTCACTGCCAGGGAAGCCATCAATTTCCCAGGGTCCTTCGGTCCCTCGCTGTAATTAAGCTAAAGTGTACTGAAAACTGACTCCATTTTCTCCATAGAGCCTCTGGAATAACAAACCTGACTGACTACCTCTCCTGATAATTGAATTATGACACCGTGTGGACTGACTTGTGTGTTCCCAGAGCTGACTTCCCTGCCAGTGTAGAAGAGGACCCTCATAAATCACAACTCATCTCCCAGCTGTGGATACTGGCTGGAGAAGATGGAGACCCTGCTAAGAGATGAATCAAGTCTGCAAAGATGCCAGAGGTAAGAAATCCCATAATCCCAGTCCCATGGAGATCTGGCATGGCCCGCAACAGCCCCTGGAGGCCACACAGGGCAATAGCCAATCCCAACCTCCCAGACTCCAGGAATGCTCTACCAAGAACCTTGGCTGAGGCTGCATGCAAGCTCTGTCCTTTGCATGTCCAACTGGAGTCTTGCCTCTTCCTGGAATTGCTGCAGCTTGTCCTGTGTGGACACTACTCTTATTCATGTTTTGTGAAGTGTAAGGCTCGTGCGTGTGTGTGTGTGTGTGTGTGTGTGTGTGCAGGTATGCTTGCCTGGATAGTCCAGAGGGCACCTCACAAGTTGTTCCTATGGATGATGTCTAAATTGATTTTCTTTTTAAAGTTTTATTTTCATTTTTATTATGTGCGTATGTGTGTGGGTGTACCTATTGATGCAGGTGCCAGAGGAGGACATTAGAGCCCCTGAAGCTGTGTGGTGCTGCGAAACAACCCCCCAGTCCTCTGCTCTGCAAGAGCTCTGAGTGCTCTTGACTCCATCAGCATCTCTCCACCTTGACTTGTTTTTTTTTTGGTCTTTTCGAGACAGGGTCTCCCTGTAGCCCCAGCTGTCCTGGAACTCACATTGTAGCTTGAGACAGCATCTCTCACTAGGACAGGAAGCTTGTGGATTCTTCTAGGCTGGCCAGCAGCAAGCCCAAGGGGCTCTTTCAATCCACCTCCTGGGTGCTGGGGTTACAAGCCTGTTCTCCCATTTCTAGCATTTGTTATTTGAGTCTTGGGGGGGGGCAAACCAGGTCCTCATGACCGCACGGCAGGCACTATACTGACTGAGGTCATTTCAAGGTCACTTCCCAGACCCTAGACTACAAGGCTCTCCAGTGTACCACTGGGCTTTTCCTATCCTGACCATGAAATTTCAGGAGTCCCCTCAAAGCCCTGACAGGACAGTAAAATGTTTGACATCTGAGTTGGGATGTTCCTTACCATCAGCCTAAATGTCTGCTTCTTGGGGAGGAGGGGCTCTCCACAGCATGCCTGGCTCTGGGATGGGGGGGGTCCTCTCTCTAAAGCAGTGCCAACAGTAAAATAGGTCAGGACCATTAACGCTCTGGTAGAATCTGCAAGTGTGTACAAAAATACCAAAAATAATCGGTTTTGGGAAAAACATGGGTTTAGAAAACAAACCTAATCTAAAAATCAAAACAGTGTTGACTCACAAGAACGCACTTTTTCTGGACGCCAGCAGTTTTGGATTTAATTGCGTTGATTTGTCTTTTTTTTTCCCCTCTGTTTTCCTCAGCGCTCTGCTAAAAGCTCAGAGCTGCCGGGCTTTGATGAATCTTGTGCAGCTGAAGACCCTGTGCTTCTGAGCACAGACCCCAGCGCTGCGGCCTGCTTCCTGCACAATTAAGATTACTAGGATGCTCCATTTGAAATCTCATCCTTACACTTCAAAGAAATGAGTTTGATGAGCAATTGCAGAGCAGTGAGGCTAATAACGAAAATAATTAATGCTTGAAAATACTTCACAGGCACGGAAATCGCTCGTGTACTTTCTGCCCGTTTGAAGAACATCTCCAAGTCTAAAAGGGGTTGAGACAGAGTCCCAGCAGTTAACCAGCATGACTTCAGGAGGAGAGGCCCACTACACCCTCTGGCTAGGACTAGCTTTGGTAAACAGTGGGGCTGTTTGACCAAATTCACATAATTGTTACAGAAAACATGACTGAGTCTTTCCAAATATCACCAGTGCTCAGGGGGAATAGTAATTATAAACCGTAGAAGCCCGCATGACGGGCTGGAGGTGAGAGGGTCTGAAGACACATCTCTTGACCTTAGTCTTCCATCACCAAACCCAGTAGTTCTCTGGAGGTATGGCCTCTTGGAGATGTTGATCAGGAAGTTATGGGATCTAGGACTCAATTTTCAGGAAGTGCCTGAAACTGACCAGATGCATTAGGCCCCTCTCTCCCCAAGTATAAATAAATGGTAAGGCCTGCTGGGAGACCTTCAACCCACATACCCACCCCCACACCCCCACAACCCCACACCCCCAGTCAACCCACACTGCCTGACTCTCCTCTCTTCACACACATTCCTGTCAGCTCCCTGCTCTCCAGAGATGCCTCAAGATGCTTCTGGCCAGCCAGGTCATTATCCTGAATTCCATCCCTATCCCCCACCTTATACACTGTTGGGCCTGTGGGCCCTAGAGAATGTGGCCTACTGTAACCCCCTGAGCCTGACTAGAGTTTAGCGACCTGTCTCTGGCAGGTCACTTCCTCATAGGAGTGACTCAGCATAGCCTGACCTGAAAACGCCTACAACCGATGTGGCGAGTTACTATTGGCCCAAAGCTATCCCCCCACTCTACATATCTCCTCTCCCACCTTCCTTTCTCCACCCCTCCCACCAAGCATATATAAGCCGCTGCCTGACGAAATAAAGTGAGTCCTTGCTTTGATGAAACTCCCGACCCCCGTGTGGTTCTTTTCGGGTTGACACTTTTCGGGTTGACACTCCCGCTCAGCCCTGGAGGAAAGACAGGCTGGCCCGGCTCTCCTCTCTGCCCTACCTGCCGGAGGACCCAGCAATCCATGGCCTGGCCCTTCCTGAACATGGCCTCACCTTTGTCTCTGCTGTCCGGTCCAGCTTGGCTTCTGTGTCTAAGTGGCCTGGCTTTGGAGCCCAGATGCAAGTCTCTGAGCCCTGTCCTTGTCTCTTTCTAAGTGTGCCTCTTTCCCCCAATTATAAAAGGTGGGTGACAACTGGCCTTACCCCATAGGCTCCTATGAGTGTTCATCTGAATGTGACAAAAATCTAGACTCACTTGGGAGTTGGGCCCTGTTTTCTTGGTTGCCTTAATTGGGGGTAGGGACCCAGTATCGTGTAAGAATGGAGACCGGGGGCTGGAGAGGTATCTCAGTGGTTAAGACCACTGGCTGCTCTTCTGGAGACCCAGGTTTGGTTCCCTGAAGACACATGGTGGCGAACCACTGTGTGTAACTCCAGTTCCAGGAGATCCAATGCCCTTTTCTGGCCTCTGCAGGCACCAAACATATGTGGCACATTTATATATATGCAGGTAAACTACTCATACACATAACAAAAAAATACAAAAATTCTTAAAGTGGAGCTGATCAGCAGCATGTGACCAGCCTCCTTAAGCTCTGGTGCCTCAACTTCCCCAAGATGACCGACTTCGTCCTGTAACTATGAGCCAGGATCAACCCTGCCCCCTGTTAAGTTGCTTTCCATGGGGCATTTCGTCAAAGTAACAGGCAAAGAAGCAATGAGAGTATTGCCAGAATTAACCACCAACTAGCCTGGCCTGTTGAGAAGATTCAAACCATACTCGAGATACAGAGGAAGTTATTCTTTATTATGTGTGGGCCTCAGACTAGGCAAGACTTGCACCAGAGAAACTGGGGCCCCAGTCAGAAAGACATGTAGGATTTTACAGGATTTTTTACATCTCTTGGGTAATAATCATACTGATGGATTTGAAGTCCAGCACAGAAGTGTGTGTATCCCTTAAATTGTTGATATAAGAAATTTAAAAAGTCAGCATATTTCAAAGAACCAGGAGGCAGCATCTTCCATGGTGCTCAGACACGGCTGTTTCTGAGCTGTCTTCCTTGTCTCATCCCAGCGCACAGAGTGGCCTTTGTGAGCTGAGTACAAGTTGAAGCTTCCAAAGGCCTAGCTGCTACTTCTACATATCTTGACAAGCATACTTATTATTAGGTCATCAAATACACGTATTAATGCCTATTCATCTACCACACGGAACAAAGTGATACTGAGGTCAGAGTTCACTAGGTCCCCTGTCAGTGGGAGGATTGTCAGTGGCATGTCCCATGTCAGATGCTCCAAGCACAGCACACTCTAAATGCTCAGTCCATGACACCTGTCTTTCCCACCTCTAGTTCCCTTCTCCTTCACTGTCACATTGAAATATTCCACAGGCTTCTCAGGACTGTGGACTGTGATGTCTTGTGTTCATGTGGCACCATTGTCCTCTCCTCTTTTTTCCTCTTCTGATAAGTGCTACTTTAAAGGTCTCCAGTTCTAAAGACCCCATAGTAGGACACCAAGTTTGCCCAGGAAGAACCCGAGAGCCCCTAACAGATGCGCCAAGAGCAGGTGGCTTCTCCTGCCTGCTTACTGTGGTTTGTGCTCGTTGGAGGCTATCACAAGCAGAGTGACCTTGCCAGACAATAGAGCCAATCCACACCATAAAAAATTAAAATGAAAAGGGGCTGGAGAGATGGTTCACCAGGTAACGGCATGTACTGACCTGAGTTCATTTTCCAGCCCCTATGTTGGGCAGCTCAGGACTGCCTAAAACTCCAGTTCCAAGAGATCTGGTGCCCTCTTCTGGTGTGTTCCAAGGGCATTGCACTCACATGCACACCACACACACACACACACACACACACACACACACACAAGAATAAAAACAAGGGCCAGGCATGGTGGCTCATGCCTTTAATCCCAGCACTTGGGAGGCAGAAGCAGGTGGATCTCTGTGAGTTCAAGTGCAGCCTGGTCTACATAGTGAATTCAAGGACAGGTGGAGCCACAGGGAGACTCTGTCTCAAAAAGACCAAAAAAAAAAAAAAGCAAAACAGAGGTACAGAGACAGAGGAGAGAGAGAGAGAGAGAGAGAGAGAGAGAGAGAGAGAGAGAGAATGGAAATGGAGCACAAAGGGTGGATGAGAGAGGGAGAGAAAACTACACCTGAATGAGATGTTTGCCTGACTGGCCAGCGATCTAAACGAAAACATTCTCATTTCTGATTGCTTAACCTACTCTGACTTAAGTACCTGCTGTTTGCAACCGAGACCTGTCACAAATCCAAGAACTTTTGTTCAGTAAAGGATTCCAGACATTTTGTAAAGATTTTCTTTTACAATATAGCAACAAATTAGAATTACTATTTAGCCTGTGGATACTTTTAGCCACAGTTAGCCTGAAACTCCTATGGAGACCAGGCTGGCCTTGATCTCACAGAGATCAAATGGGGATCAAATGCCTCCTTCCGGTCTCTGAGGGTATTCTTTTATTCATGTGCACATACCCACTGATAAACACACACACTTACATATAAAATAAATACATAATACATAATACAAAAAAACAAATCTTTCAACCCAGAATATCAACTCATGGGGCCATGAGGCTGGGGTTGTATGTATTTGATATTTTGTGTGAACACAAAATAAACTGTAAACTAGCTCCACGTGAGACAGAGGCCAGACATAAATTTTGGTTCTGTTAAAGCATGGCAGGAATACTAAGATCACTACACAATTCACAGTGTAGACAAGACTCTTAAGTCACTGAGATGCATAGGAGAGGTATACCAGCTCTAGGTAGAGACTCCAGAAAAGCAGCTTTGCAGCGATTACTTTCTATAAACTCAATCTCCTGGGTGGATGAGGAGGAACCTGGGGCTGCAGAGTTTCCAGAAAGAATCCATGTGGGTGTGAGGTGAGGGAGTGTTTGCTTTGTAAACATAAGGGCCTGAGTTCACCCCCCAAACCCAGGTGACCAGGAATGCTGAATGAATGTGGGGGTGTGTTTGTGACCCTAGCACGGGGGTGGGGGGGTGGCAAGCAGATTCTCAGGGCTTGTTGCCCAGCAGCCTAGTCAAATTGGTGAGTTCCAGTTAGTGAGAGACCCTGGCTCAAAAACCAAGGTGAGCTGTCCTGAGGTCGACCTTGACTCCCCAGTGCATGTACCCTGTCCTCAGGTCGACCTTGACTCCCCAGTGCATGTACCCTGTCCTCAGGTCGACCTTGACTCCCCAGTGCATGTACCCTGTCCTCAGGTCGACCTTGACTCCCCAGTGCATGTACCCTGTCCTCAGGTCGACCTTGACTCCCCAGTGCATGTACCCTGTCCTCAGGTCGACCTTGACTCCCCAGTGCATGTACCCTGTCCTCAGGTCGACCTTGACTCCCCAGTGCATGTACCCTGTCCTCAGGTCGACCTTGACTCCCCAGTGCATGTACCCTGTCCTCAGGTCGACCTTGACTCCCCAGTGCATGTACCCTGTCCTCAGGTCGACCTTGACTCCCCAGTGCATGTACCCTGTCCTCAGGTCGACCTTGACTCCCCAGTGCATGTACCCTGTCCTCAGGTCGACCTTGACTCCCCAGTGCATGTACCCTGTCCTCAGGTCGACCTTGACTCCCCAGTGCATGTACCCTGTCCTCAGGTCGACCTTGACTCCCCAGTGCATGTACCCTGTCCTCAGGTCGACCTTGACTCCCCAGTGCATGTACCCTGTCCTCAGGTCGACCTTGACTCCCCAGTGCATGTACCCTGTCCTCAGGTCGACCTCGACCCCCAGTGCTTGTACCCTGCTCACTTTACTTTCTGTTGTTGGTAAGTGCCATGACCCAAAGCAACTTGGGGGGGGGCAGGGAAGGGTTTATTTCAGCTTAGAGGTTACAGTCCCAGGGCCAGATGCCAAGGCAGGAACTTGGAGGGAGGAGCAGAAGTGGACGCCATGGAGGAGTGCTGCCCCCTGGCTTGCTTTGTGGTTCATTCTCTGCTCTTTTATTTATGTCTTTATTTTTGGTGTTTTTGAGACAGGGTCTCCCTGTAGCCCCAGCTGTCCTGGAACTCACTCTGTAGACCAGGCTGGCCTTGAACTCACAAAGATCCACCTGCCTCTGCTTCCCGAGTGCTAGGATTAAAGGCGTGCGCCACCACACCCGGCTTCTCTGCACTTTCTTTGTGTGTGTGTGTGTGTGTGTGTGTGTGTGTGTGTGTATGAATGTACTGTCTGCATGCAGGTCTGTGCACCCGTGTGGTGCAATGCCAAGGAGGTCAGAAGAGGGCATTGGATTCCCCTGGAACTGGAGTTCTGGAATTGGAGTTACAGACGGTTCTCAGCTGCCATGTGGGTGCTGGGGATCGAACCCGGGTCCTCTGCAAGAGCAGTGGGCACTCTTAACCTCTAGGCCATCTCTCCAGTCCCTCTGTTCTTTCTTAAAGAGCTCAGGCTAACTTGCCTAGGGATGGTGCTGTCCGCAGTGGGATGAGTCCTCCCAAGTCAGCCCTCAATGTCTCATAGACATGGCTTACAGATACGCTTGAAGGTCTTTCTTCCTAGGTGACTTTAGGTTCTGTCAAGTTAACCATATAAACTAACCAACACACACACACACACACACACACACACACACACACACACACACACATACACACGCACATATGCCCAGACACACAATAACATACACACACATGCCCCAATACACACAGAGTCTGTAGAGCTTTCTCTGGTAGCTATGGCTGACCCTGCAGCTACCTTCCTGATGTCTCTGCCAACCTGGTTCATCTGAGATATGGTTCTCCCTTCCTGACGCCTACACCCGACCCCACCTTGGCCCACTGGTTTCCTCCGCACTCTAGAACCTTCCTGCCCTTTGAGAGATACAGGCCAGTAATGAAGGAGTATTAGTGTTCACCTGCCCCTTCCCTGAGGCTCAGAAGAAGGCAAATGGCCGGTGGCAAAGGGGAGCTGGGACTCCCCACCACTTAGGTGGGACTTGGTTCTCAGGGAGATGTATGTGACTCCTCTGAGGACCCCCAGAAGATTGAGACAAATGTGCCCACAGGAACAGCTCCATATGGGACCTTCTTTCCTCTTCCTGCTTTATTCTGATGTCATTTACCAAATAAACAGCTTGCATGTGTGAGTCCCACCCACTCTTGAGGCTTGGGACAACTAAGTTAGCCAATCCTGAGAGCCATTCAAGGGCTCCTGGCTCATAGCTAAAGCCAGAGGGTATCCTTTGGGACTGGACCAGCCACAGCCAGCGAGGGACAAAGCAGGGCTGTTCTCCAACTCTAGAATTCTGCATTTTATTTTATTTTTTTATGTGTATGAGTGTACTGTCTGCATGTAGGTAGGTAGGTGCACCGGTGTCGTGCAAAGCTGCGGAGGTCAGAAGAGGGTGTCGGATTCCCTTGGAACTGGAGTTAAAGATGGTTCTTAGCCACCATGTGGGTGCTGGGAATCAAACTCAGGTCCACTGCAAGAGCAGTCGATGCTCTTAACCGCTGAGCCATCTCTCCAGCCCCATAGAATTTTTCATTTTTTTAAAACATTCCTTGAGTAGAACACCCTGGTATCTTCACAACACAAAGAGAACTGAGGTGTCTCTGTGTCGTGTGGGGGGGGGCGGACACATGATTATTTATAGTGCGTTCTGTTGCTCTGACCGCTTTAGCTAACCCTGGAGAGACTGCCTCTCCCACTGCTCATTTCTGGATAGGGAACCTCTGATTCCCCCAAGCATGCATCTCCTATGCAAACCCGCTCATCCAAAGCCTGCGTGCCCAGACGCCTCCTTCACGGAACTTTCATGTGCCAAGCCAATATTTCTCCTGCCCCAAATCACACCGGGGTCAAATGGCAGATAAACAACAATCAGCCCGTCAGCCCAGAGCCTGGCCAGATGTTCCAAGTTGTGCGATCCAAACTTGGGTGAGGCATCTGTTGCCTGCCTCATACTTTCGTGGGGAAGCCACCTCGGTGAGTCCCGCATTGCTTTCCGCACACATCTCCCCTGGGTGTCCAGCCTGATCTGCCCCAGTCAGCTAGCTCTGTCTCATCACCTTATAGTACCCGATTGACACAGACCAGGAACACCCCAAACATCCTCCTTTTTCTGATTGACCTAAACCCAGAACCCAGCAGATCTGTACATCTGCTCTGAGAACAAAGGACCACGCGTCAGGCAGGGGGACGTCGGCCTCTGACCTGGCCTTTCTTTCTCTTCTAATGACATCACATTGCTGGCCTCAGAGCTGACACAAAACACAAAGGGAAGAATGTAAGAGAACACAGGTAGCTATGGGGTTCTTTTCTTTTTCTTTGTTACCTTAGGTCCAAATCTAGGTTCAGGTGATGGGGGCAGAGTCCTATAAAACCACCAGTTCTTAGTATAATTATGTATCCAGTGAACTACTGAATGGGATCCACAAATGACTGAATTAATGTTTCATATACAAATCATCTCCCTTTTCCCCAGTTTCAGTGAAAACGACCGTCCTCTGAGGTGTTTAGCAGCCTCAGTGTTCCTGTGTTTCATTCAAAGCCTTAAGTTAATAAGTACATTGGCAATTACTCAGATCCACTGACAGTTTATAAGGTAATAAATCATTATTTCATTCAGCTGAAAAAAATTATACAAGGAACAAAAAAAAAATGTCTGGCAAGGAAATAACAGAGGATTTACAGTGAGGCCTTCCTCCACCCACCCACCCGCCGTTTCTCTCCTTCTGTCTTACTGCAGTGTTAATCTTACATAAGTGGTTATTACCACATGAAACACACGGAGATTATTTCAATTAATTATGTTTGCTACATTGTTTCAAAAGATTATTCCACTATTTACTGGCAATTAAACTGGCTTTCATGTAAGTGTACCCGCTGGAGGGCACATTGAGTGGGGTGCTGGATAGAGTAATTGAAATTAAACTTGCACTTCCAAGACACCCATCCTTTGGAAGTCAAGGGTATCTGAGACACTCGGAGGTGATGATTCCAAAGAGAGGATGAATAAGCAGACGGAGTCTCCTAAAACTTCAAACACGTCGCCCCTGGCTTACAACACAAGAGCCACTTGCATTTCGCAAGGAGAGGCACAGAGGGGTGGGTGAGAGGGAGCCTGCCAGCAGAGACTTGATGTACGAACCCTGGGCGAAGGGCATGCGGGTATGGGGCAGGCCAGAGGTTATGGCTTCTATATAACATAACGAGGATAACTGAAGAGTTAACATGAGGTAGCAGTAACCATGGGGCTTCATCTGAGCTAGACTGAACTGGAGCTGTCAGGTGCGGCATCTTCTGTCACTGGGTTCAGAGTATCATTTTAAGGTATAGCAGCCTCTTCCCCTGTGTTTCATACAGAGGCCAAGAAGGATTTTTCCACAGGTTAATTCCCCTTAGGTCAGAGCATATTCTCAGGATAATTTTAACTCTGCGAAGGCTTGTGTTAGTTACATTATTATTATTGCAACAGGACTGGTATCTTAACTAAAGGAAGGAAGGACCTAGCCCTTTGGCTCACGGATGGAGGGTGGACCAGGACTGGGAGGCAGCTGGTCACATGGCACCTGCGGTCAGGGAGCAGAGAGATGAACGCTGGTGCTTAGCTCGGTTTCTCCTAAGTACTAAGCCCAGGAACTCCAGTCCATGGACGATGTTTCCACATCCAGGATAGGTCTTCAATCAAACCCAATCAAGAAACTCCCTCGAAGACACAACCAGGAGTTTCCTTCCAAGGTGACTGTAGATCCCATCAAGTCCACAGCCAAGATTAACCATCACAAAGCCCTGGAGAACTGTTTCTGGCCAGGCAGTTTCCCAGCTCGGTGGGAAATTCTGCACACTGCTGTTGTGCGGCGCTTTCTGAAGACAGCTGGGTCTTTTATTTAGTTGCTCTGTCTGGTTGTATCTCTCTCCTGCTTTTCAAAAACAGGCTTTTTTAAATTAACTTGAAATTATTTACTGGAAGAGTGTCAAACTCCCCCACCAAAATTATGAATTGCTCTTCTTTCTGCTTGTTCTGTTTCTGGTGTTTGGCGGCCTTGGGGCACAGGTGTTGAGGACTCTGAAGACTTTCTGATTGGCTCATTTTCCATTAGGCAATGTCTCTGATTTTAGGGATGTTACTGTCTCACTTGTCACTGGGGGGGGGGGTGTTAGCTTCACCACCCCAGCATTGGGGTCATCCTGATGACCAAGCTCCTGTTTCTGGCACAACCACCTTAACCCTCACATACTTGAACCAGGAGTCCATCTGCCTCTAGTGCACCATCTGGTACACCTGGTTTATACCTGACATATTTCTATTTATTTTCCTGTGTTTTATGCTCCTCATTTTCTCCCTCTTTGTGTTATTTGGGGTTAATCAAGTCTTTTATTATTTCTCCTTTCAACTCCCCGAAAACGTAGCTAGTTAACAGATAATGAATGACATAAATCGAGGCCCCCTTGATTCTGCTCAGAGGGGAATTTCTAGTGTTGAATCTACGCAGTAGAGAAGAAGGTGAAAAAGTCAAAGGTCTAAATTTCCATCTGAAGAAGGTAAAAAAGGAAATTAAATCAAATCCCAAAATAGTGGAATAAAAGGTAATAATAAAGAGATGAGCTGAAATCAATAAACCAGGAGAGACTGTAAAACTGAAAACATTAATGCAATCAGAGTTTGGGGCGGATATCAGGGAAAATTGCAAACTGGAGGTTCCAAAGCCCAGAAAGGCAGGCAGACATTCAGGGTGGAGTTTGTAAAATTCTGGAAACAACCAAAGCCCTACAGCAGGAGGTCAGAGAATTGCTTCCTCAAGAAAACCAGCGAGTTCCAGGACAGCTGGGGCTACAGGGAGACCTTGTCTCGAAAAGACCAAAAAAAACCAAAACAGTGTGGGGGCTGGGGAGACGGCTGAGCACTGGCTGCTCTTACAGAGGACATTCCCAGCCTGAATATGGTGGCCATCAACCATCCAGTTCCAGGGGATCTAAAGCCCTCTTCTGGACTCCATGGACATTGCATGAATATGATGCACTTGTATATATTCAGTCAAAACACTCATCCACATAAGCCATCCATAAGATGTCTACTAAAAATAGGGGCTCAGGAGCTGGCTTAGCAGCTAAGAACATTAGTTACTTTTATAGAGGACCTAGTTCAGTTCTAAGCAGCCACTTGGTGGCTCACGACTGGCTATAACTCCAGTTCTGGAGGATCTGATATGCTCCCCTGGGCCTGGCAGGTACTGCACACATGTGGTTTACACATATACATGCAGGCAAAACACTCATACACATAAAATTAAAAATTAAAGATATTTAGATGCGAATGTATTAGTCGCTGCTGGGGAAAAATGGGTCATAATAAACAAAATAGACTAATCAGCCTGGCACACCTCTTCCCAGCAGGAGACTGATGAAACTGAGTCCAGTGTGAGTTACAAACTGAGGCCCTTTCTCAAAAAACAAACAAACTAAAATAGACATCAGAAGCTTGAGAGGACAGACTACAGATGAAATGCTTCAGATGAATAAAAGTATGGAAAAGCTATTGTGCATCTTAGAATACAGAGGGCCATGTGCACGCCCAGATGGGCTCCGAGAGGGCCTGAGGAAGGCCCCAGCTTTCGGCTTTGCCTGACCATTCATAAAACCCAGAAGCAAATGCCAAGGCTGAGATTTTGAATTTTTTATTTATTCACTTAGGTTTTCTTTTTTTCAAGATCTCCCTGGAACCCCAGCTGGCCTCAAACTCCATACAGAGACCAGGCCAGCCTCAGAGATCTACCTTCCTCTGCTTCCCAAGTACTGGAGTTAAAAGCATGCATCACCACACCTGACTGAGACTTTTTTTAATGACACCTGTGTTCAGTCAGTACCTGGTCATCAAGCTCTTGCTTTACAGTCTATGGTAGACACACATGTCCAAAATGCCTACTTTAACAACTTGTTCAGAAAGTTCCCTTAATGGCCATTACAAGCAAAGCCATGACACCAGGCAGGGAAAATACAAAGTTTTATGTTAAATTTATTTAGCTATTTGTATGTATGTACAGATGTGTTCATGCATGTGCATGCATGTATGCACGCGTGCGTGTGTGTGTGTGTGTGTGTGTGTGTGTGTGTGTGTGCACAGGTGCTCTCAGAAACCAGAGAAGAGTGTCAGATCCCCTGGAACCTGAAAAACTTGATGTGGGTGCTGGAACCCAAACCGAGTTCCACTGGCAGAACAATACACACTCTTAATTGCTGAGCCATCTCCCAACCCTGAAAATTGATTTTTTATAATTGTTGTATTATAATATTGAAACTTTCCAATTTTAACAAAAATTATAGACTGTGAAAACTAATTTCTTAAGAAGTGTGGCTCATTTGCAGGGTAGAAAACGGTCAAAGGAAGCTTTCCTCACATCTGGCTACCTACGAAGACTTCAATCAATTACTCAAAATATGTTGAGAGAAATAAAGAAAAAAAATACATAAAGAGATAAAAAGAAAATGAGAATATGTTTTGACAAAGGAAAGGCTATCGACAAAGAGCTGTAAATCACAGGAAAGAGTCAAACAGAAGTTTTGGCATTGAATGCCACAAGAAAGTGAAAATTCACAGGGCTGCAAAGGCCGAGTTTGAGCAACAGAAGGAAGAAGCAGGGAGGCCTGTGTTCTGGTCCCCAAAGCCACATAGAAGGCTGAATGTGGGGCTGGAGAGATGGCCTAGCGGTTAAGAGCACCAACTGCTCTTGCAGAGGACCGGGGTTCGATCCCCAGCACCCACATGGCGGCTGAGAACCGTCCGTAACTCCAATTCCAGGAGAACTCCAGTTCCAGGGGAATCCGACGCCCTCTTCTGACCTCCGCGGCATTGCATGGCACGGGTGCGCAGACTTGCATGCAGACAGTGCATTCATACACGTACAGAAATAAATAAAATTAATAAAAAAAAAAAGAAGGCTGAATGTGGAGTGCACACCAGTGACCTCAGCCCTTGGGAGGCAGAGGACAAGGGTCCAGGAGCTCACTGCTGCTCTCCTAGAGGAGGACCCGGGTTTGGTTCCCAGCAGCCACAGGGCAGCTAACAACCATCTGTAACTCCAGGCCCAAGGGATCTGACATCCTGAGCTCCTTAGGCACTGCACACAGCATGTGCTTTTTATACATGCAGGCAAAACACTCATACATATAAAATAAAAATAAATAAATGAAAACAAAGGGTGGAAGATGCTTGAGAATGAAACATGACATCAACCTCTGGTTTCCACATGCATGAGCATGCAAACACATCTACACATAACATGACATCATCCTGCGGTTTCCATACGTGTGTGCATGCTCTCATGGATATACACAAAAATATACTAAACCTAAGAATGGGCCATGGAGATAAATTAGTTTGAGGAACAGAATAACAAACAGATCTTTAGCGAAATGTGAAGTCCCATCAGAGGCACAAAATATGCACAATTCAAGAAGGAGAGTTAAGAAACAGCCAGAGAGATTACGGCCCTTGATCATTATATTATTATTATTAGTAGTAGTAGTAGTAGTAGTAGTAGTATTTTATTATCAACCCAGTACAACATGGAGTCACCTGGGAAGAGGAAACCTCCAATGAAGAATTTTCCAGATCAGGCAGGCTGACTGATGTAGGAGGGTCTAAGCCACTATGCCTGGCACCACCCTTAGGCAAATAGGACCTGAGCTGCAAACAAAAGGTATCTGAGCATGATCCTGGGATCTGGCAGGCAAGCAGCATTCTTCCCTGGACTCTGCTTCAATTCTGTCTTAAGTTCCTGCCTGACTTTCTGCAAAGATGAACTGTGACCAGGAAGTATAGGCTGAAATGAACCCTGTCCTCCACTAAGTTGCTGTGGACCATGGTGTCCCTCACACCACAGGCACAGAGAAGCAAGCTAGAATAATGATAGAAGAAATCATGCCAATAACCTTGCCAAATTTGGCAAAAACCATTACACATTTAAGAAAATCAATGGATAACAAGGCAGATAAACACAAAATGGTCCACACTGAGAGAACGGGTCATTAATCTCCCAAAGGCAAGGATAAAAAGAGAATCTATGAATTAGCAGAAGAAAAACAGACCATCCTACACAACTTACCCTTGATAAGACTGACGGCTGATTTTTTGTGAGAAATCATGACCATAATGCACCGGGACATCACATCCAAAACACTGAAAGTCAAACAACCATTCAACCAAGAATTGTATATCCAGCAAAAACAAAATGACCTTTTAAAAATGGAGAAGATAAGACAATCATGTATATTAAAATCCCCCAAGAACTTGATAGCACACTCTCACCACATAAAAAACATTACAGGAAGGGGCTAAAGAGAGGACTCAACAGTTCAGACCAATGGCTGTTCCTGAAGAATACCTGGCTTCAGTCTCCAGTGCCACATGGTGGCTTACAAGTCTATAACTCTAGTTTCAGGGCATTTGATGCCCTCTTCTGGTCTCCTTGGGCATTGCACACATGTGGTACATATACATTCATGCAGGGAAACATTTCCATACATAAAATAAAAATTAAAAGTGACTAAATCTTTAAAAAGAAATATTATAGGCAACTTTATATATTGAAGGCACAAAGCTACAGTGATTCAAATCTGTTAGCAAAACAAATAGCATCAATAAAACGTTTACATAATCCAAAATATTGTAAGTGAATATTTGTGTAAGTGAATATTTCATCTCTTTTCCTCTCTTAAGTGTTTTTGTTTCTTAACTGGTTTTGAAACCAGATATACAAGTGACATTCGCATAGTTGTATGTTAGATTTATAAAATGAAGAAATACAATATATTTCATGATAGATACACAAAAGATGTTGGTGAAAACAAATCTGTATTGGAGGAAGAATACAATAAATACAAAGTTTAAAAAATGATAAACACAAAAGCAATATATCCAAGTCCATAAATATATTTTTGGCTTTCTGCCTTCATATCATCTTTGGTAGGCATAAAATTATATAGAATAAAAAATAAAAATAAAAAAATAAAAAGAAATTATATAGACTAATAAGTATAGCAATGTATTATAGTAATATATATATATATATATATATATATATATATATCAGAGAAGGAAGAAATGAAGCTATACAAGGCTAAAATTTCTGTATCATATTGGATTTAATTAGTACAAACTTGTAGTTATTTGGGATAAGTTGAAATACAGATGGAAACTCCTGGATATCACTAAAAAATACCTCATAAAATAATGTGAAGATGGTTAAAGGAGGTAACATAGCACAGTTGAAAATCTTTGCTTAATTCGAAAGAAAATGGGTCAATAAGTGAATGTTTTCATTTGGTGTCTAATGCTCTGACCAAACGTTCACCAAAAGTGCCTAGGGAGGACAGGGTTTGTTTGGCTTATAGCTCAAAGTCTGTCATCAAAAGCAGCTAAGGCAGGAGCTCAAGGCAGGAAGCTGGAGGCAGGAACTGAAGCAGTGACCATGGAGGAACGCTGCCTTCTGGGGTCTTACGTGGCCCAGGCCAGAGACGTCAACACCCTCAGTGGGCTGTGCCCCGCACATCAATTAGCAGTCCAGAAAGTGTCCCACAGACATGCCCACAGGCCAGTCTACTGGAGGAAATTCTTCAATCAAGGTTCCTTCTTTCCAGTTCACAACTTGACCAAAACTAACCAGCACTAGGAGGAGCAGGGTTAACAAAGACACAAGGAAGGGAACAAAATGAAAATGGCGGACAGATCTTCAGTTATACCTACACCAGCACTAAATGAAAACTGCAGTCCAACTCCTGCCATCCTGGGTAATGGACACAACTCAACCAGAGACCAATAGAGAAAAGGCAGGAATAGGGCTGGGTATAAGCCAAAAAGAAGCTGGAGTTGCTAACGTCAGAAAATACAAACCTTAAGATAAAAAGAGTGATATCTATAAAGAGGAACACTTTATACTGATAATCGATGAGCCCGTCCAAAAGATGTAGCAATCATCAATTCATATGCACCTAAGAAATTAGCCACAAAACACATATGGAAAGCACGGACAGAACAGAAGGGAGAAATAGCTCATCTAAAGAAGCTAGTCATGGGGCTGGAGAGATGGCCTAGAGGTTAAGAGCGCCGACCGCTCTTGCAGAGGACCCGGGTTCGATCCCCAGCACCCACATGGCGGCTGAGAGCTGTCTGAAACTCCAATTCCAGGAGAACTCCAGTTCCAGGGGAGTCTGACACCCTCTTCTGACCTCCGCGGCATTGCACGTCACGGGTGCACAAACCTACATGCAGACAGTACATTCATACACATACAAAAATAAATAAAAATAAAAGAAGCTAGTCACCTGGGTTTCAGAGATGGTTCAGTGGGTAAGAGCACTGGCTGTTCCTGCAGAGGACCCAGGTTCAATTCCCAGCACTTATATGACACCCAACAACTGTCAATAACTCCAGTTCCAGAGAATCTGAAGCTTTCTTCTGAACTCCATGGGCATTGCATGCACAACACTTGCAGACAATACACTCATACACATAAAATTAAAAAATGAATAACATATATTTTTAGAAAAAGAACTCCATCTGCAGTAATGAATCAAACAGGTAGCAAAAGGTCAGCAAGGAAATAGATGTAAACACTAGATGCCAATAAATGTACTGGGACGACAGAGCTTCCCACACAAAACAATCAAAATAGATATCTCTCAAAAGTATATGAACCAGGAGAATCTCCCAAGACCACCTGAAGCACAGGAGTGTCCAAGTGGATTCTTTGGAGAACTTTCAGAACAGAAAGGGAAGAGTGAGTTAGACTTCCAATAGAAAGCCTAAAGCTAAGAGAAGTCAACACTCTATAAGCAAGGATTAAGGAGAAAAACAAATCAATTAATCAATCAAACAATGAAGGCATCTGAAGGAGGCAAGCAAAGCAAGCCTTCAACACAGTGAAGAGGCATTTGGGATTCACATTGGAATACGGGCAAAGAGAAACCCATATGCCAGGGACACGAAGAAGAGACAACATGTAAAAGGTGCAGGATAATTCCACACCAAGTTCTACCAACCCTGTGGAAGATTCCCACAGTGGAATCCCCCTGGGGATGGCCCAGGACACAGATATTAGAAGTACAATTGTGAACATACTTAAAGAACTACAAGATTATAAAGAGAAAATCAAAGAATTAAGAAAAGAGAATGAAGAACTGAAGAAGGACCTAGAGAGAGAGAATGACAAATTTCAGAAGGAAGTGGAAACACTGAAAAGATCCCATGCTGAAAAAGATAAGGAAACCAACCAGCAAAGCAAAGAGATATAGGAAGAGATTGAGAAGCTCCTAAAGGAAGTGGAAATACTAAAGAAATCAGAAGAGGAAATTAAAAAGGAAATCAAACACTCATCCAATCAAGAGGAAAGGAATGGAAAAAGCCTCAGAAGCAGAATGGAGGAAGCAGAACAAAGAATATCAGACCTGGAAGATAACACAGAACAACTAAAAACCTCAAGTAAAGATTATGAAAAATTTAAAAATACACAAAAGTG
>VZQC01002048.1:512184-759136 GCA_009823505.1 Rhizomys pruinosus | reverse complement strand
ACATCAAAAGAAACAATCAAGGAAGTGAAGAGAAATCCCACAGAGTGGGAGGAAACCTTCACCACAGAAACATCTGACAAAGCATTGATTTCCAGAATATATAAACTACTCAAAAAACAAAGAAGAAAGAAAACAAATGACCCACTCAATAGATGGAGCAAAGAACTGAACAGAGACTTCCCAAGTGAGGAATTAGAGATGGCTGAGAAACACCTTAAGAAGTGTCCAACATCATTAATCATTAAGGAAATTCAAATCAATCAAAACCACTTTAAAATATCATCTTACTCCAATAAGACTGGCTAGGATCAAGAAAAATGATACCAAGTGCTGGAGAGGTTGTGGGGAAAGAGGAATACTCATCCACTGCTGGTGGGAATGTATACTGGTACAGCCACTATGGAAAGCAGTGTGGAGAACCCTTGGAAGACTTGGAATGAACTTGCCACCTGACCCAGCCATACCACTCCTGGGCATGTACCCACAAGACTCATCTTACTGCAGAGATACATGCACAGCCATGTTTATATCAGCTCTCTTCACAATAGTAAGGAGCTGGAACCAACCCAAGCGCCCCTCAAGTGACTAGTGGATAGAGAAAATGTGGTACATCTACACAATGGAGTTTTATACAGTGGTAAAGAAAGATGACATCATGAGCTTTGCAGGTAAATGGATAGAGCTAGAAGATATCACACTGAGTGAAGTAACACAGTCCCAGAAAAACAAGCGACGAATGATATCCCTCATCTGTGGATGCTAGCACCAATTACTTAATTGTATGGCAAACTGAGCAATGTCAATGTGATCTGAAAACAATTGTGCTCTTATATTATGAATCCCTTAAAATATAATAAATAAAAAAGTGAAAAAAGGTATATGAACCAGTCTCTAGGACAGACTACCTGCTTAACCATGAAATAATAATCAATTCCATTTAATGGATCGAAACCATAAAATACATTTGGTGATTAAATATGCTGTCACAGGAAGGTAATATTATATTAGCTAGTAACAGAAACCTAGGGTTATAGCTCAGAGTCAGAATACTTGCCTACTGTATGTGAGGCCCTAGATTGGATGCACTTCTTTTAATATGTAAAGGAAGAGAAGGAAGAGGAAGAAGAGGAGGAAGAGGGGAAACAGGAAGAGGAGGAGGAGAATGAGAAGGAGGAAAACGATGGGAGGGGGGAAAATTGGAAGAAGAAAGAGGAAAGGGAGAGATGGGGAAGCAAGGGTAAGATGAGGAAGACGAGGAAGAGAGGGAGAAAGAAGGGGAGGGAGAGGAGGAAGAGAAGTGGAGGAAGCATAGGAAGATGGGGGAAAATTGAAAATAAAATAATTAAGATCACTCAGCTACATGGACACCATAGAAAAGAAAGATCGACTTAACATCCAAAGAAATCTATTAGTGTAACAGATCACGTCAATAAAACAAAAGACATAAGCCACAGTATCTCAATAGACTGAAAACTTTATTGAACTCAATACCCTTTCATGATGAAAAATAAGCAAAAGTCTGAACAAGCTGGGGCTAGAATGTAATTTTATTAAATAATACTTGCATTAATGGCACACTTGATGGTAAACCTGAATGCTTTCCCACCAGTTGAGAGACAAGGTGATAATGCCCAGTGTCTGTGTTTCTGTCCACAATATACTGAGAGTTTCATTCATGGCATCTATGTCAAAAAGACAGAAAGAGGGACTGGAGAGATGCCCAGTGGTTAAGAGTGCCACCTGCTCTTGCAGAGGATCCGGGTTCAATTCCCAGCACCCACATGGAGGCAGAGAACTGTCTTTAACTCTAGTTCCAGAGGAATTGGATGCCCTCTTCTGACCTCTGAGACATTTTGCATGACACAGGTGCACAGACCTACATGCAGACAGTACATTCATACACATAAAGAATAATAAATGAATAAATAAAAATTTTTTAAAAAAGAAAAAGAAAGACAGACAGAAAGAAAGAAGGGACAAAAAGAGGAGGGAGAGGAGAGGGAAAAGAAGGAAAGGGGATAGAAGGGGAAAGAAGAGAAGGAAGGAAGGAAGGAAGGAACGAAGGAAGGAAGGAAGGAAGGAAGAAGAAAGGAAAGAAAAGGAAAGGAAAGGAAAGGAGTGTGCAGGCAACCAGATTGACAAAGAAGGAATAAAAATATTTCTATTTGCAGAAAATAGGGTCTTTATATATAAGTAATCGTAAGGCATACACTGTAAATTCATTAGAACTAATAAATTAGTTTGTACATGCTGCAGGGTATAAGAAAACCAATATACAGCAATCAATTGTATTTTATATTGTAGCAATTAAAATATCAAAACTTAAATTAAGAAAACAATTTCACTTACAGGAACATCAAAAGACCAAAGTGCCTCCAAGTAGATTTATGACATGAAATGAAAAACTTGTTCTCTTAAAACTTCAGAACGTTCCCGAAAGAAATCGAAGTTCTAAATAAATAGCCAGGCGTGTATTGTTTATGGATTCAAAGACAATATTTTTATGAGGCAATATTCCACATATTAGTCTGTTTTTGCTACTGTAATGAAATACCTGGGGCTAATCACATGAAAGGAGGATTGCGAGCTCCTGCTTTTGTGGGCTGAAAATTCAAAACGCCAGCGGCACGGCCATGTACAAGAGAAAAGAGCTCAGGGCAAGCCAGGAAGCCAGGGCACATTCAGGAGCCAGAACCAGGTTTTTACAGTAACTAGCTAACTCTGGGTCCCAGGAGAGTGACTTGTATCTCTTTTCAGTGCTCCTGGAAAGATCTAGTAACTTCCCAGCAAGCCTCTCCCCTTAAAGGTCCCCCTATCTCTTTAGGTTTTGTTTTAGAGACAGGGTCTCCCTCTATCTCCAGCTCTCCTGGAACTCACAGAGATCCAGCATCCACTGCCTCTGGAGTGCTGGGATTAAAGGCATGTGCAGTAAAACTCAGCTCATTTTCTCTTAATAGTACAAAGAAACCAGGCTCCCAACGTATGCACCTTTGAGGGGAAACACTCCAACCATAACTAAACCTTAGCTATGTCTCTTCATTGAGCAACAGATACACTGCAATCTTTATCAAAATCCCAGAGGGCTTCCTAGGATTGACAATTAATCCTCGAATGCATATAGAAAGTCAAGGGACACAGAGTATCCCGAATGTCCCAAGAAAAGCGGAATTGAGCTGACAGACTCTCATTACCATATTAGAAAACTAATAGCAGAGCTATAGCAATCAAGAAGGTGTGGTGCCCAGAGTCACAGATAGATCCATTTTATGGGTCTGTTTATCCATGTTGGAATCCAAAGTCCCAGGCCCAGAGCCTCAGCTCACTGACTAACATGTTTGCTGCAGGAGTGTAAGAACCTGCACTCACACAAATCTGGGCATGGCAGCAATTCACCTGCCATCCTAGTGCTTCCATGGTGAGATGGGACATAGAGATACCCAGAAGTCTGTGAGCCAGAGAGCCTAGAGAACACAGTAGCAAAGAAGAGATTGTCTCAAATAAGATAGAAGGCTGAGACTGGTACACATGCCACACGTGCTCTGACATGTGCATGCTGATACATACCTCCACAAGCATGCACACACACACATACATCAATCATGCACATACAGAGATGCATGTGAGCACATGATAGATACAATACACAAAGGAATCAAAAGACCAACAAACCTTGATAGTTTCAGTCAACTAGATTTTAAGAAAGCTGTCCCCACAAACCAAAGTAGAGAAGAGCCTTTTCAACAAATCGTCTTGGGAAAACTGGGGACCGATATACAACAGAACAAATTACCACGCTATTTTACACCATGGACAACCCGACAGAAGGCAGGCACCTATGGGAGGAAGGGCTTGTTCCAGCTCACAATTCAAGGGGAAGAAGTCCATCTTGGAAGGGGAGTCAAGAGTCAAGCACAGGAGTTCAGGGCAGCTGGTCCCAATGCATCTGTGGTCAGAAAGCAGAGGGCAGAGAATGCTTGTGCTTACTGTAAGGAGCTCTAGACTATATCCCACGGAACAGGGCCATGCACAGTTAGGGCACGTGGTGGTATGAATGAGAAGTGCCCCTCACAGGCTCCTGTATCTGAACGCTTGAATTGTTGTGGCCTGGGCATTTTTCCTATGGCAATAACTCACTTCTCCCCACTGCTGCAATATTAATAAAGCTATTCCTTATTAATGTAAAAGTGTGTATTTTTTCCTTGACAGGTATACATATAAAAAAAAAAGCAATTCTTATCGCTCAGTAGGAAAACGACAAGCAAATCCCCCAAAATGGACAAAGACTCAAAAGACATTTCTCAAAGAAGATCTACAAAAAGTCCACAAATGAATGAAAATATTTCAAGATCAACTCTCATTAGTGAACTTAAAATCCAAACCACAAGATGATAGTTACCTCCCTAGGACTTGCTGGAGTCCGAGAAGCGTTGGGGAGATAGCTGGGATGTCAAACACGACTGAGGAAATGTGAGATGGTTTAGGAATGTCAGAAAATGGTTAGTAGTAATCACAAAGCTAAATGTGTAGTGACCAAATAATCTGGCTGATTCATTAAGATGTATACACGCAAAAGAAATGAATGTACATGCCCGTGTAAAAGCACGTGTCATTCATAATGTCTGTGTTGACTAATCTTGGCTGTCAACTTGATGTACTTTGGAAGAGAGACTCTCAGATATCACATTGGCCTGTGACCATATCTGTGGACATTTTCTTCATTGCTGATGAACGTACAAGAACCTAATGGTCCCCATGGGCAGTGCCACCCTTAGACAGGTAGGCCTGGGCTATATAAGAAAGCTCGCTGAGCAAGCCAGCGGGGAGCCAGCTGATAACCAGCTACAGTGTCTGCTCAATTCCTATTTCACTGTGTGACTGCAAAGCTGAGGTCTGTCTTCAGACCTGCTCCACCACCCAGTGGTGATGGTTATGCCAAGGCTGGGGGAAATGGTTGTACTGCAGCAGGAGTGGATGAGGGGGGTGAAAGAGAGAATGCAGCTGGGTTCTCATGTCCTCCTGTGCTCATGAAAACGCTATAAAATTGATCGTGGCGATCACGGCACAATTCTGTGAATATACTGAAAACCGTTGAATTGTATACTTTAAATGGGTGGATTTTATGGCATGTGAATTATATCCCTATAAAGTTGTAATAAAATAATAAAAGAAACAAGTAAAATGGTAGAGAATTATATGCCATGTGGCAAGTAATCAAAAGACAGTTAGAATGGCTATATCAGTATCAGGCACAGTGGCACCCAGAATCAAAACTAACAGACACCCAGAATAAAACAGAGCCAGGACACTATGTTAAGAAAGATAGAATACTAAGAAAAAAAATAACAGTTCTAAATGTGCACGTACTTAAGAACAAAGCATCCAAACATTGAAGCAGAAGCTGGGAGGACTGGAAGAATTGAACAAGGTCATAATTCCTTTTAGAGGTTGTCTCCATGGACATTTCTGCCCAACCCTTGCCCTAGAGGAAGGTTTCCTCTTTCCAGCACAGAGCTGCACTTTACAGGAAGTGTGTTTACCAGAAGTGTGGCTCCATTCCTAGCCAACTGAGGGCTTTACTAGAATGATGCTGAGTTTATCAATGTTTTTCTGTATCTGTTGAAATCAAGGTATGAATTCCTTCCTGTTTATATAATACATTTTAGTGATAGAATTATTTTTAAATTTTATTATTTTTATTTTATGTGTATAAGTGTATTGCCTGCATGTGTGTAAGTGCACCCATGTCCTGCAATGCCCATGGAAGTCAGAAGAGGGTGTCTGGATCCCCTGGAACTGGAGTTACAGGTGATTGTAAGCCACCATTTGAGTTCTGGGAACTGGACTGCAGGTCCTCTGTAAGAGCAGCCAGTACTCTTAACCAATGAGCCATGTCTCTAGCCCCTTAGTGATCAAATTCTTAAATTTGCATTCAAAGGGTAAAACTCAGTGTGTAAAAATACCTTGCCCATTTTATGTCTTTATAAATTTGATCTGGTATTATTTGTTTTATGGTATCCCCATCTATCCTCACAAGGGACCATTTTCTACTTTCCTTTCCATAATAATCTTCCCAGGTGCCCTGTCAGGGTCATAGCGACTTACAAAAAGAATAAGGTTTGTGCCACCCTTTCCTACTGTCTGCAAGAGTTTGCATAAAATTTAATTTACTCTCAAACATTCATAAAACTCATAAGGACACATTCCATCTTCTTCTATTGCTTGGAAGAGTTTGTATAAACATAAACATCTGAGAAAATTCACTACTGAAGTCAATCATGCCTAGGAGCCTCTTCGTGAGAAGAAACTGAACTGTAAATTCAAATTATTAACTGACATTGACCGGAGCAAGAAAATCCAGGTGTTTTCAGTAAATGGGGTTCAGTCAACTTGGCATCATTTGTGAGAAATGGGTTGACTTCTGGTTCATACCATGTTCAAAAATTGCTTCCAAAATGCATAAAAGACCTAAATGTTCCAAGCGAAAACACCATCTTTAGCAAAATTCTTAAGTCTTAGATTTGTTGTTACATGACTTTTCCTGAGGAGACAGGATAAGGCATCAGAAACAGACTGAAGAAATGTCCCCAAGTCTCACTTAGTGAAACAATGAGTTTATTGACATTACTTGAATGGTGTAGAACCGTGGTGACTCAGACAGCAGCATGACCGGCAAACCCAGTATGGGTAATCACTCACCAAAGCTATATCCCTAGAGCTCTCTACCTGATTTTCAGACAGCTTCACAGGTCAGAGAGTTTTCTCTTCCCAGAAGCCCTTTCTGCCTACACAGCAGAGAGGGGCATTGGGAGTCTTGTAAATTTCTGTAACTTCCTGAGACTAGAGAACCATTTTCATTTTGAGCCTTTTGAGTCTTGTTTTCTTCTTAGTATTAAGAGATTTCCCTCCAGAAATACTTTCATTTGGGGGGGAAATTACCACCCAAAGTTTGTGACCTAGATACATTTAAAAATATCCTAAAGAGGTCTCACAAGGCGTTAAACATAGAGGAAAATGTGATAAGTTATATGATATTAAGATTTCAAGTATCTACAAATACCACTTTAAAATATCAAGCCACTGAATGGGAGAAGACACTTGTTATATTTTGGAGCACAGAATACAGGAATAATAGCAGAGAAAGAAGAGACACAGACGAGACTGTGTTTATCAGCACAGGGAGGACAACATTTGCGCAGGGGCAGGGCGCTGATCAGAGTCTTATGTAGGGGGAGCAGCTATGAGGGGATTTGGGGGGGTCAGCTGCTGCTGGGGAGATTTATTTTCAGCCATTCTTGTGTTTTCTCTTGGGACTTGTCAGGGGTCCTGTGCTGTGCCAGTTTCCTTCAATACTGACAAGGAACATATCGTTAAAAGGACTTATATCTGAAAAAAAAGTAATATATATAAAACTTTCACAAGTCTATTAGAAACCGGGTAAGATCCTATAGCATAAACAGTTACATCTATGTGAGAACATGCACAGGCCAACAAACACAGGCACCAGAGAACCGTAAATTCAAGCATTATTGTAAAACCACATTAGCCTGGAATGTCTTGAAAGATAAAGCAGAAACTTATTAAAATGAGGGCATTGCCATGGAAACACACCTCTGGGTGTTGTCTGAGAGGGGGGTGTCAGAGAGGTTGAGTGGAGGAAGGAGGTTCCATCCTGAATATGGTCAATACCATCCCACAGGTTCAAGTCCCAGACTGAATGCGAAGGATGATTTGAGCTGGGCGCTGGTCTTCATCTCTCACGCTGACGACAGAACCTTCCAACAGGACGATCCTGCCGACCGAACTGCACTGAGTTACCACTAAGTGCCCATAAATACAAGAAGGTTGTGATATGTCCACAGGAGAAAGCTTCCATCAGTGTTAGAATTCAAGGTTAATGAATCCACACCATGAATTAACCCAGGTGTCTTTAAACAGAAACGCTCATGAAACAAGGTTCTGTGTTGATCGGTTGATAAGCCTGATTGGACAGAAGCCTCACAGGAAGCCAGCTTTGTATCTGCTCAGAAGCAAGTTCTCATGATTCGCTGCCTGGGTGTTTAGGTTGACCCCAGGGGGTTCTTCACACTGCTGTGTGTACACACAGCTGACTTACACATACCTATTTCCCAAAGGTTCTCTAGTCAGGTGCTCAAATAGCTACCTGCGTACGTACACTTCCCCACAATGTAAACTAGTACCTTCTGAGTAATGAATAGCTCTCAAGGAAAAGTTCCCTGTAGTCTATGAGCAGTGAAATATTTTTGGTATATTCCCATCAAGAAAGAACAAACCACAGACATATTCCATGGAGGAAGCAGATCAGTGGAGATGGGTACCTGGGAGCACCCTTCCCCTCCCCTCTCTCTGCCATGGGGTGAACTGCTCACACGCCTGTGCCCTCCCCTCCAGCAGAGACCGAGCTCTCTGAAACCCTCCTTTACTAAGCTTACAAACATGCTTAGTAAAAGCAGCCAGGCATGAAAGGGGACCAGGGTATGATTCCATTTGTAGCAAATTAAAACAGAGAAAAACCAAGCTAGCATGCTGGAAGTTAGATCGATGCTTACCTGGTCTGTGGGGAGGTAGGGTTAATTACTGAAGGGAGGCGGGCTGGCGTTCTGGCTGCTGACAGAGCCCTGGCTTGAAACTGAGGGCTAGAGGCATGGTGTTATGGTTTGGGGCTCATGTGTTTTCCAATTGCCAGTATTGTTTAAGAAGGTTGTGGAACCTTTGGGAGCTAGAGATTTGCTGGAGGAAGTGTGTCACTGGCAAAAAGCTTTGCGGTTTTACAGCCCAGCCTCACTTCCTGTTTCCTGTCTGCTACCAGAGTGCCAATATAGTGTGACCAGACCAGAGTAGAAGCTACCTCCCTGAGGCTGGTATTTTGTTACAGCAATAAAGTAACTAAAATGTAAGGAATATCAAATTTTTAGAAATAATTTAATGTGAAGCAACAACTGCAGTGTGAAACTTGCTCCCTCAAGACTGAAAGAATGGTAATCAGCCCTCTCCACTGCTTTCAAGTCTGGGGTCTTCATTTCAACACCTCTTTAGGGGCCTGTGTGCTGAAGGACACTGGCCATCCCCTCCCTAATGACTGTCTGGGCGTCATAGAGAAACAATGATGATTACTCTTACCCATCTTCCTCCATTCACTGGCAGGGCTCTAGAACTTTCTAAATAGACACAGGAGCAACATGCAGGGAATGAACTGATTGCCAAAGATGTGACTTAGGACTTGGACATGTAGAGAGAGCAGAGGAGATGGAGGAGGACTGTGGGTCTCTAAGGATGGCTGACTGTGGGTGGGGAGGTCAATGAGGTTGAGTCAGATCAACTAGGTCAAAGCAGGTCAATAAAGCCTGTCCAATAACAGACTGCCCTGCTGCTCTGCAAAGGCTCATGAGGGTCGACGGCTGTCTTCCATGGTTTGTCCTTCCTGGTGTGGTGGGAAGAAGAGCACAGCTTTGTACATTTGTATCCTGCTTCCATTCAAATGGGGGGAGAACGGAGAGCCTGCTTTCTTTTTCATTACTTTTATTATTAAGAAATTCATATATATATATATATATATATATTTATAGGTCCTATCCACTGTCCATTCCTCATCAATCATCCTGACCCCAGCATGTCTCCCAAATTCATGTTCTCTTTGTTTTCCTGTTGTTTCCACCATGTCCAATTATTGTGTAAGGGTGTGTGGAGCCATCCACGGGGCATGGTCAACAACCTTGAAGAAAATGGACTGTCCCTTCCTTGACCATCATCAACTGCCAATAGTTCCTCAGCTAGAAATGAGACTTCATAAGCTCCTCCACCATCCGTGCTTACTGCTGCACTGGTTTGATCTGATCCAGGTAACCATAGCTGCTGTGAGTTCCTGGGTGCAGCAGCCCAGTCATATCCAGAACAGGCCATTTCACAGCATTCCCCCTAGTCTCCAGCACTTACATTTGTTTTCTTAATTTTTAATTGCATTCAGTAGTGATTTATTAGTTATTTCCTTATGTGTGTGTACCTGCCACCTCATATGTGGAAGTCAGAGTTCTGCCTGTAGGAGCTGAATTTTTCCTTCCACTATATGGGTCCCAGAGATCAAACTCAGGTTGTCAGGCTTGGCGGTGTATGTACCCTTCCCCGCTGAGCCATTTCTCCAGCCCCAGAGATTTTCTGGTACCCAATTCTCTTGGGCTCATGTGGCATATTCTGATCTTCAGGGATGAGATAATGGGTAGAATTGATGACCGGAGTATTTTCCTTTCTAGCAGAGGTAGCTCTTGAAAATGATCAACAACTCTACACAGAAAATATTAACTATCACACATCTTCCATCACAGATGGGTTTAACACTCGGGGCCATGGACTGGAAGACCACTGTTTAATGTGTCATATGATCTAACAGCGCTGTGCACATATTTCTCCCTCTTCTTCCTGGTACGTTTGGTGAGATACCAATCAGCTATACATGGTAAAGGCTTCTTTAGTGTTTGCTGGATAATATACCATGTATGTCTAACTTCTTGGTGGTTCCAAGTAGGGGACAGGGAAGTGGACACAGTCCCACCCAACAACCAAAGAATGAAAACCACCATAGTTTGCTCGTGAGTCATTCCTGACAGTTCCAGAACTTGATGGAAAAGGTCCACATAGAAAGACAAACACCTTTGCTAAGCCGGCATGGGGATTCTTTCCAGCACTGGCTTCGGGCCCTACTGAACTTTGACCATTTTCCTTACTCACTGGGATAGGTCTACCAGACAGACTCTGACATAAGGGCTTAAGAACACTTCCTAAAGTAAAGAGTAAGATAACCACAGGATCCTGAAAGGTGCTTCAGTCACCACCCTGCCAGGAAGGCAGATTCCCTGAAACCAGAGCTGGCCACCAGCCCAGCTATCCTGAAGGTTCCAGTGGCCAACTCCAACAGAACTTGGATTCGATGGCTCATGAAAACACAGCCATTTATGTTCCCCCAGGAAGGCTCTTTGCCCACTCAAGGTCAGAACAAAGTGTGTCAAAGTTTCTGTTGAGCTTCACAGTTTCTTTGGATGAGGCCTGACCCCCACCCCCACCCCAGGCTCCCTGAAGGCCTCTCCGCAATAGGGAACGCTGTGCACATGCACACTCTGAACAATTGCTTTTGCAGTTGTCTATCAATAGACAGCAGCCGCGTGGCACCGAGATGGATCTCTGTACTCTGCCAATTAGCCTGCTTGCTCAGGCCCCTTAGTGAAAGTTCTCCAACATCAAAGGCCGTTGGAGTTAATTAACTATAAACACAATACCTTCCTCAGCAGTCTGTTGGTCCCCACTTGGATATGATAAGGGACCCTGTAAAGAGGTCATCCTTCCCCCAGAGAAGGAGGGAGAAAGGCAGAAGGTAGAGGAACTCTGAAAGAGTAGATAAACTTCTGTGCTCACTGCAGAGGACATCCCAGCCCCAGGCCTTATGAATGTGATTGGGGTGGGGGCGGGGGACAGAGAGAAACTCACCAAAAGCAAATCACAATAACTATATGTAGGAAAACAACACTTATAGAATAAAAATGCTCATGGTGGAGAGGTCATTGTGGGTACTGCTGGGAAGGTTTGCCTGCTTAGACTTTTCTTTTTTTTTTTTTTTTCCAATAGCATAGGCATCAGACGAATGTGGCCATTTGACCTTAAGTTTCAACTAATTGAATTAATCAAATACAAGGGTTAATTAGTTTAATAATTAGTTAAGTAGATATCATTACAGTTCAATGCCCAAGCCACTCTGGCCCTGTTCCCAGCATTCCCTGGCTTCATACAACAATGGGCACCATGGTCCCCATCACCCATATGGGACACTTCTGTTTTCCAGGAAAAAGCTCATGGTGGAGCCTATTCTGGGGACACTCCCGCCGGACTTTGCCCTGTTACCATGAAGGGGCAGGCTGCCACATGGATCGCTACTGTGTCTCTAACTGCAACATAAAGGCTCTACTCTCCCAGAGCACATTCACGGAATCTCTCCTTCCCATTTCTTGCTGGTCTGCAGAACCTCTGTCCCTCACGCACTGCTTGAATTGGCCTTACCCACCTTCTTGATTTTTCTCAGTAATTAATGAGTTGGATAAAATCTTTAGTGTGTGTTTATTTTATGTCGACATAAAGGCTCTTTATGGCCTTAATGTTTTGGAAATTATATGTGGGCAGCGAAAATTCAGAGATGAATAGGTTCGCCAGGACCGGCTTCTGTGTGTAAGAGAACACTGCAATTTCCAAGGGAGGTTCCTTCACCTCCCGAGTCAATCCTGGGGTCAATGCCCATGCTAAATCAAAAAGTCAGGAAGCCACCTCACTCACCTGCCCAGAAATGTTACAGGAAGAGAAATGGGAATCCTGGCTCCTTCCAATCAAGGACTGGTTTATATAAAAACCACCTCCAGTCCCCAGTAGAGATTCCAGAATTCATGGCACATCAATATTGCTGGATCAATTTGTGCCCTAATTTACAATGACAGGACATTAGCTATGCACATTTGAAGCATACAGCCATGTCTCTTTACATACCAAGTTGCCAATTAATTTTGAACCTTCATTCCCAGGTACCTTGAATTACACCAAAGTCCTGTGTATACAGAAGCATGATAAGGGGAATGGGGGGGGAGTTGGTCCAAGGCTGAAATACTCCGTCTTGGGGCTGGAGAGATGGCTCAGCAGTTAAAAAAAAAAAAAAAAAAAAAAAAGATATGAAATACTCCCTCTCCTTTGAGAAACACAGTAAGATTATTTGATTATTTGTAACCCTTCAGGGTGTGTGCAGTAAACCATTTGTGTGTGCGTTGTTAGTGCCCACTATTAAAGTCCTCTAGAAACTCAAAGCACAGCTTTGTCTACCAGGACACAATCGTGTGACATTAAGGTTGGCATGTGATGCATCTCCACAGGCTCATGTGTTCGAACTCCAGCCAGTGGGGCTGTTTTGGAGGCTGTGGACTCTCCAGGATCTGGATCTTCTCTGGAGGAAGTACATTGTTGAGGTGTGAGTCCTCAGGGTTATAGCCTGGACCCACTTCCTGTCCCCTTTCTGCTTACTGGTCCTGCTCGATGCGAGCTAGGAGCCCCACCATCCTGCCGCCACCAGCGGCCTGCCTTCCCGCCATGTTGGACCGTACCCTCAAGCAGTGAGCTCAGTGAACCCGTCCTCTTTATCTGTTAGTCCTTCTCAGATGTTTAATCATAGCAATAAGAAAAGCAACTATGTCACAGGGTAAAGTCTTTCAGATTCCCAGATCCTGAGATCGTTGTGCCTGACTTCCCCACCTCAGATCGCCGTTCTGCAAGCACCAGCTTCCGACGGGAGGCCACCTCATCCACCCCCATGATAGACACTTTTCTCTTCAGTTTCACTACCTCGAACCCCAAATCTCTGTGACAGACTTCTACATTTCAATCCAGCAGAAAAAGAAAATAAGACATTTGTGTTATGGGGTCGAGATGGAAAGACCACTTGCTGGCTCACATGGAATTTAAAGGATGGTTTATTACTTATGGCTGGGTCTAACACTCAGCTCGAGAGGAGCGTGTCCCCAAGAAATGTGTTACATAGCCAATCAGAATTAATATAAAAATTAATGCCAATCAAGGAATAGCATGGAGCAAGCAAGCCAGTTTCAGTTAGGGCCAGGCTTTCAGGGACACATATAATTGCCAGTAAATTGAAACTGATCCTTAACTTCCTTCTGGTATGTCTCAGGGAAAACAAAACTTAAAGAAATGAGACATCACAAGATGAAGTTGGACCTGGGATATATAAAATGGTGTCTGCCGGGCGTGGTGGCTCATGCCTTTAATCCTAGCACTTGGGAGGCAGAGGCAGGCGGATCTTCGTGAGTTCAAGGTCAGCCTGGTCTACAGAGTAAGTTCCAGGACAGCTGGGGCTACAGGGGGACCCTGTCTCAAAAACACCAAAATAAATAAATAAATAAATAAATAAATAAATAAATAAATAAATAAAATGGTGTCTGAAAGGATAGTTTCTGGATTCTCATTTATCTAAATTTTCATAAAATTAAGCCATCGAGACAGTCTTATCCAGGAGCAAGGTCCCAGGACACCATCTCTCAGGGTCACCACCCTTCCACTGTTGTAGTCACTGCACGTGGAGTCAGGAGAGGACCAGGGAGACGGCTCCCTTCATGGTAAAAGTGCATGCCTTGCAGCCATGTGACCTGGGTTCAATCCCCAGAATCATCTCACATAAGAAAAGCCAGGCATGGTGGTACACCTGTGTAATTTCAGAAGGGAAACTAAGGCAGGCAGGTTTCCAGGGCTCCTGACAGGCCAGCCAGCCCAGCTAAGCCAGAACCTTTGCAAGTACAGAAGGAGAGAGACAGTGTCTTTAAAACCGAGGTGAATGTAATGTACTGTGCCCACGTGTATTTGCAACTACACCCTCACCCCACCACCATAACAGAGAGAGAAAGAGAGAGAGAGAGAGAGAGAGAGAGAGAGAGAGAGAGAGAGAGAGATTTTCCTGGAGCAGACATGGGCAGGGAGACAATGCTTTGCTCTAGTTCAAGACCTTGCTTGTACTCCAAGTCCCTGCTCATCTTTCCAAGGTCACTTCATTTCTTGCCCCCCTCCTACCCCCATCTCTATTGCCATTTACTCTTCCCAAGCCATCTCTCTCTTCACAGCCTACAACGACACCATGGAGCCGCCCCAGGCAGGCTCCACTACACCCAATTTTCTGTATTCAGTTGGGACAAAACATCGTTATACATGAGCTCTACCGAGGAAGACGTGGGGAAATGTTCTCCACAAGCACATCGGTCACAGTCCATTTCATACCGAGGAAGCAAGTCTGAAGACACTATAATTATAATTATTGCTTCTGGATGTTTCTGTACCACGATATGCAAAAATCTCCATTTCCCTTGACAATAGAGCAGAACACAGTAAGGAACCCTAATTCCCCCCGAACTCACAACAGGCAGAAATACCACGGCGGAGGGCCGGGAGAGACTTCAGTATACAGCCTCTCATGCCTTCCCAGCCTCCACACTCCACTCTGAGTAATTCTGCCCAGGAAGATGGTAGAGGTCTCTGCATGGCCCTGAGGAGGGAGGAGATGAGGGTGCTGCCCACCCACCCAGCAGCGTTCAGGAAGGTGAGCCTCCTTGTGACTTTCCTTGGAAGCAAGGTTTTTACAGACATAAGCGAGTTAACATAAGGCCATCCAGAAGGACCGGGCTTTCAGGAAGGGGACATTTAAACACATACAGATGTGCAACGGAGGGACTCAGATGAGAGAGGACCCTGGGAGGGGCCGTGAGAAGATGGGGCAGAGCCCTGGGATACGGCTCAGTGAGGAAAATGCTCGCACCAAAAGAACAAGCCTGAGTTCCGATCTGTAGAAGCCAGGGAAAGCCGGATACGGTGGCTCACTTCTGAAATCCCACACTCCTATGGTGAGGTAGGATGGGCAAACAGAAGAAGCACCTGAAGCTCATGGGCCAGCCAGCCTGGCACACACAGCAGTGAGCAAGAATATCTGCCTCAAACAAGATGGAAGGCAAGGATGGTTACCCACGTGACCTCTGAATGCCACACAGGAGTCTGTGTATCTACCGGGAGTCCAGTATCTACCCAGCTCTAACCACTTCTCTGCAGACCAGAGCTCCCCCGTCCATGGGCTGGCTGAAAGTGTGGGTTCTCATCACTACAGTGACAGTTGGAAACCTCTTAGGTCACTGTAGTCGCATTTGCATACAAAATGATTCCCCCTCCAGCCTTGTGCCTGTGACGATTGCCATAGGGACCAGGTAGAACCGTAAACGCAGCAGAAAGGGAAGTGCCAGAATTCACAGAAAAATCTCTGCCCATCTCTGGAAGAGACATGAGCATCCCTCCCATTATCATCCCTTGTCGGATGCCCCCCATTTCTTCTGCACCCGATCCATAACCACCAAGCCCCCAAGGCTGAGAAGGTGATTTGTGAGTCTGTTTCTCATTTCTATTCTTGACTGAGAATAGGTCTCCCTGGTTGCCTGGTGGGCTCTGTACCTTGTACTGCTTCCAGGATTCTAACATGTAAAAGGGACCCAGTGTGGGGGGGAAACTTGATAAAACAAGGAAGTTGGAAAGCTGTGTACCCTTCTCTTACTTGGGAAGGTTGGGGTAATTTTTATAAGTGATGATTTGATTTTATTATTTTATTTTATTTTATATTTTTTTTAAATTAATTTTTATTGATGCTTTGTGCATTTCATACATTTTTTCCAATTCAGTTCAGGCTTATTTCCCTTTCCCTCCCCCCCCAACCCCACCCCATCCCAGATCATGCATTCTGCCATAACTGTCCTGCATCTTTCTCTCAGTTTTTTTTTTCATTTTTAGCTATAAGTGATAATCCATGAGTACAAGCATCCTTCATGCAAAACCTATCTGCAGGCTGTTGTGCCCAAACACCTACAGCCCCACCATCCAGTGGGGGGTGACAGGTTGTTTGTTCAATCAAGTTGATCAAATGAGTGTCCAGACTACATTGCTGTAGTTTCACCATTCACCCCAATCGCAGCCCTTACATTCTACCACGCCCCCTCTTCCGCAGGTTGTTCCCTAGGCTTAGAAAAGGGGCACAGGTGGATGAGAGGTAAAACAGTCCACTCTCTCTGGAGCTGTTGACTTGGACTCTGGTCAATTCTGGCTGTTTCCTTTCATGGGCTGACAGTTTGTCCAGGAATAACCTTTCGATCCTACTAATGAAGAACAAGCAATTAGATATATAGGTATTTAAGCAGCACTAATAGTTATGGTAGGTTACTTTAGCATAGACACATGTTTGGTTATGTTAATCCATGAATTACAATTTTCCCCCCTGTTAAATATGACAGGGTCTTACTGTGGCTTATAACATCTCCTAATTTTATATTTTTTTAAAGGAGAAAACTGAGTAAGGACAGACAATGGCTCAAGACAAAGCTGCCCTGGGCACTGGGTATGGTGTCTGTCAGTCTCTTCTTCAACTCAAGCTTCTTTAATAAGACTAGAAACTTCCTAGGAAGCCTTCCCTTCTGAGTAGAAAGGAAAAGAAAGGAGAGATGAACTAGGAGCTGATCAGGATGATCAGAGAGAGCCTGGACATGCTCAGGCGTGAAGTGCCAGAGTTAGGGTGTCACGCTCTGACCCCCAACACCTGAATGTATTTTTGTCTTCCAAGGTGTCTGACCCTCCTCTAACAGCCCCTTCCACAACCGAAAGGGCCTGTTCACCCAAGGAGCCACATGCCTGTGCCAGCCACCTTCTTGTCAGTATGATTAAGTATCTGAGAAAAACAACTTCAAAGGGACACAACTAGCTGTAGCTCATGGTTTTAGGGGTTCCACTTACCACGGTGGAAAGAGAGATGGGGGAGCAGAACCACTCAGCTTATGTTGACCAAGAGGCAGGAGAGAGTCAGCAAGGAGGAGCCCGGGGACCAGGTATCACCTTGGAAGCTACAGCCCCCTTGATACACCTCTTCCAGCTAGGTTTCATTTCCCCAACTTTTCACCATCTCCCAAAACAGCCACACCAGCTGGGACCACGGGTTCACCCAGGAGCCTGTAAGGATAGTTCATTCCCCAACCATAACAGACTCCATCAACACCAACAGGCAGTTGAGTGTCAGGCTCCACCTTCTCTGGCTTTAATGATGCTCTGGATCCACAGATGGAAGAGGGACGAGCGAAGCAAACATCTCACCCGATGACCCTCCTTCAGACTCTCAGTAAGGAGTGCTATTCTTGACCAAACCAAGCCATCCCAACGTGAGGCTGAAGTCACCAGATTAGAAGGGAAGTTTATATCCATCAAGGGAATCACCTCTGGAAGGGGGGGGGTTCTCTGTTCACCTAAAAGGGAATGAACAAGTTAGGCTGAATTTAGAGGGCCTGGATTTGAAACTACTTCTTTGCTTGCCTCTGGAGTCTTATTGTCTTCCTGGGTCTACATAGATCATGTTATTACTCTTCTGTTCATTTCTCTCTTGTTATTTTTACATCAACTTGGAAATCTATTTCCTATCTTTGTGTTCCTTTTATCTTTCATCTTTAATTGACACATAATAACTGTGACTGTTTATTAGGTGCCATGTGGTATTTTGATACATGTTTATCAAAATCAGACTAAACATCGTTTTCATGACTTCAAACATCGAGCTTGTTTTTGTGTTGGGATCTATCCTGCCCTTAGCTTTAATTTCCAACTTGACACAGCCTAGAATAATCTGAATGGAATAGTTCCTGTTTCAGGATTGCCTCTATCAGATTGGTCTATGGGGCTGTCTTTATTATTAATGGATGTAGGAGGTCCCAGGACCCAGTACAGGTATTCCTGCTCTGTGTAAGGAAGATAGTTAAGCATGGGTGTGAGGGAGCCAGCGAGAAGTGCTTGTCTTTGATTTCCTCCTTACTTTCTGCCTTACTTCCTGCTGGAGTTCTCTCACAGAGGGACTATGACCTGGAAGTGTTTGCTTAGTGAATAATTTTCTCTGCAAGTTGCTTTTGGCCACAGTGGCTGTCAAAGCAACAGAGACAAAATCTGTGTGCATGTGTGTGTATGTGTGGTGTTTGTGTAAACATATGTGCATGCATGTGGTGATCAGAGGACATCCTGTGCCTTCCTCAGTCACTATGCCACTTAATTTTGGAGACAGCATTCCTCCCTGATTCAATGAACTGGTCAGGGAGTTCCAGGAATCTCTCCATCTCCATCCCCAGCACTGAGATTATCAGAGTACTCTGCTGCTCTGGGATTTCTGTCCAGGTGCTGGGATCCATACTAGTCTTCTTGCTTACACAGCAAGCCCTTTACTGATCGAACCACCTGTCCATCTCTTCTTCTGTCTATTTTACAACATGCATGAAGCTTTTGCAGACTGTCCTTAGCCTGTGATGCCACAGACAGTCCTGATTTTACCCCTCTTGTATAATGCCTCTCGTATGTGTGGTCCACCTATGTTCCACCCTCTCTGTAGCCAAACTTCTCCAGCCTGTCATGACCTCTGTTCCAGAGATCCCAGCTGAAGGATGCAGGAAAAACAACTATTTTTCCTCCTGTACACAATCCTTAGAGTTAACAGAAAGTGCTGCTTGAAGATTATTGCCAGCATACATCAATTTCTTAATCGAAACTCAGAGACATATAAAGGTCTTCAGAGAGTATCTTGAATGAAAAGAAGAAGCCATCTGTGTAGACTTCTCTTTGTGAGAAAATGGCGGAGAAAAACAACTAAGGGGAGGATTGGTTTATTCTGGATCCCAGTGGCAGTGGTGGGGGTGTTGATCCATCATGGTAAGGAGGGGGTTGGTGGAACAGAGAAGGTCACCTCAAGGTGGCAGGGAGGGAAGGACGGAGGGAAGGGGGAGAGAGAGAGAGAGAGAGAGAGAGAGAGAGAGAGAGAGAGAGAGAGAATGTCCTAGTGGGCTTTCTTCATCCCCTTCCATTCCATCTGGCCCGGGTCTACGGGATGGCGCCATCCACACTCAGCATGGGTCCCCTCTCTGTAAACTCCCCCGAGACACACTGAGGGTGTGCTTTACTAATCTGAAAGTGAAAAGACTGACCATCACAACCCTGGGACACCAGGACACCAGGGCTGGGGTGAACCCCCCTGTGTGCATGTTGCAGCCCATTGCTGGGTGAGGCCACACTGCCACAGCCCCTCAGGGTACAGACACCCGGCCACTCCCTGTTGAAATCTGGTGGCTCTGCCCAGTGCGTCCTCCCCCTGCTGACTTGAACCGTCCTCCCTTTTCTATCTCTGACCCTGAGTGTGCCAGCCCTCCATCATCTCCCTGAGTGCTTCTGGCAAACGATCCAGACTGAAGGGGGTTTGGGGGGAGCCCCCAAGCTTGCTGTGGATGTCAGATGTAAAGGTAGCCTGGTGGGCTGGGTCCTGATGTCTGCGTGTCCTCACTGTTCCCCTTCATGTGTCTACCTTCATGTGCACCTCCTCTCTCTGCTCTCTGTCGTCTCTCTGTCTCTCTGTCTCTGCCTTCCCCAGCCCCCTCTCTACTTTCTTTCCTCTTCATTCTCTGGAATAATTCAGACTTCCAAGCACAACTGTACTAGCATGGAAGAAAGAGCACAGCAGGCAGGGAGTAGGGAAAGGATGGTGCGCTGGGTCTATAAATGCTTTATGGCCTTGCTTTTCACTTCAGCAAGAAATTCAAACTTATACTTGAGCGGAGGGATTCTCATCTGAGATCCTGAATCTGTGCTCTCAGCTAGAGGCAGGGAGAAACAAGGGTCAGGAAAGGTAATGTGGTTCCAGCCCTTCTCGTCCAGGACACCTGGCTCTCTGCAACTGAGGCCGAAGAGAGGGTGTCCTCCTTCAGTAGATCAGCAGAGATCAAACAATCATCTCCATCCCATAGTCTCATTAAATCTAGATTCATTTAGCTAAAAATCTATCTCTTAATAAGAAATTAACTTCTTAGTATTTCTTGTGATGTCTCTTCTGCACTTCAGAGTTTTCTGAAGTCTTAAAAAATTATCAAGGCTGGGCGTGGTGGCGCACGCCTTTAATTCCAGCACTTGGGAGGCAGAGGCAGGCAGATCTCTGTGAGTACAAAGCCAGCCTGGTCTACATAGCGCGTTCTAGGACACCTGGGGCTACAGAGAGACCCTGTTTCAAAAAGACCCCCCAAAAAATCAAAAGTGGGGGGAATGGAGAGGTGGCTCGGTAGTTAAGAGCACTGGCAAAGAGCCTAGGTTTGATTCCCAGCACCCACATGGCAGCTAACAACCACCATTAATTCTAGTTCTAGAGGAATTCAATGCTTCTTCTGACCTCTGTGCACATTGCATGACAGGGTGCACTTACATACATTCAGACAATATACTCATATGCATAAAATAAAAATAATTAATAAAAATACTTAAATATATATCAAAAAGTCTTGGGCCTGGCTATGTTCTAGGCTCCCTTTTGGCCAAGTTAGAGAGTGACTGACTTCCCCTAGGGAGAGATACGGTCCTGACTGGGAAATGCTCAGAGAAGTCAACCGGGTGCCTAGGCGAAGCGGAAAGCCAGCGTGGGATCAATCATGCCTTCCAGCCCCTCCTTCCTAGAGAAGCCTGCTGCCCCGAACTACTCCTTCACAAAAGCAGACACCTCCCCACCGTATGTCTCCAGACTTGGCACTGTGGTGGTCCCTGGCCAGGATCCCAGTGATGGTTAATGGTGCATTTTCTGAGCAGAAGCACTATTCAAATCAACCTCAGTGAGCTGTGCAGGGAGATCTCTATGCCACCAGAAGATTCAAGTTTCTATCAGAGTTTTGAGGGCAAAAATTGATACCCAGTGTCTTGAGTGGCCAAGTCCACAGATGGGTTCTGTCAGCAATGAAGCTCTCTGAGAACATCTGGGCACGATTCCCTGTTGGAAGCCATGATGGCTCTTCCTCTACTTGGCACTTGTGTGTTTGTGTGTGTGTGTGTGTGTGTGTGTGTGTGTGTGTGTGTGAGTCATGGCTATATTTGGTAAGAAGTGCCAGTCCTTTCCTGACAGGTTAATTAATATTCATTACTCAATAGGGGAGAAAATGCTGAGTTGTTTATACTTGGTTCATTAGTTTTAGCCAAATAAAGGATAAACATAATTACTCTCATAAACTAGCAGGACAGTGCCTAGAAATTAGAGGATTGAGTGGATGTCCTTGGGGAAGCCCTAAAAAGAAGGGGTCCCTGGGGTCTTAGCAAGTGAGAGTCTAATCCCTGCTTCCATCCCCTCTATGCTTTGGAGCCTGAGAGTTTGACCGTATTTCAAGTGGTCTTTGATGGTGGTTTCTGAGGGGCTGCGTGAGCCTGGCGTTGGGCACAAGAGCTCCTTCTGAGGTCTCCTGGTAAGGGCCTCCTACATGTCCTTCCCTGGAGCCTCCCCCCCACCCCACCCCCCGTCACATCCTCCAGCCGTCCACCTTTAGTGTCTGCACTCCACATGTCAGATTCGGCTATCTGAAGGGCTCTTGTGCGACCTTTATGTGTGTCTTGAATTATCTCATCTAATATCCTACATAAACACACACTGAAGTGCTAAACAGGGAACCAGCCTTGCAGGGAGTTCAGTTAAAAATACAGGTTTGGGTTTTTTTTTTTTCCTTCTGGGGACTTTTGCTTAGTCTGTATCTCATAAACAGGACCCTGTGCTGTGGTTAAGGTAGGAAATAGCTCAAGACGTGTGTGTCAGGGCTGGTCCCTCGCTGAGGCTTCACTGAGAGGAGATTGCTGTAAGAGCAATTGACTGATGAGTTGTGGGCTCACGGGCTATCAGAAGGGGAGCCCTGGTTGGAGGACGCAAGTCAATAGAGGGCGCACTTCTTGTCCCTGGTCTTTCTTTCTCCCTGACACCCCTGGCACCTTTCCCCACCATGCTCTGCACCGACACAGTCCCAGAAACATGCAACCAAGTGTCCAGGAACAGAGACCTGGGCAGCCTGAGAGCAAGTGCACCTCAGCTCATCGCACTTGACTTGCTCAGGTTTTTGTCACGGTGAGAAGAAGTGATTGATAATGGTTGACATCCAGAGCCAGTAAGCAGGCAAATAAGGCTAATGAGGGCCCCAGGGTAGAGTCCTGATCCCCTGGGGTCAGTATTTTGAGAAGCCAAACCCAATGCTCACTCTCCCTGCATAGGAAGAAGAGGCCCCGTGAGGGCACGGCACAGCAGCTGAATGTCCCTTCGCAAGCTAGGAGAGCCTTCTCCAAGAAGCAGATGTCAGTCTCAGACTGTAGCCTGCAGAGCTCTGAGCGGGCACACCACTCTTGTTTAAGGGTGCAGTGCTGTGTCGGGGAGGTTTCAGAGATAGTAAGAGACAAACTGCAAGGAGAACATCAAACATGCGTGTAAAAGCATGAATGTACACTTACAAGTGCACATATACATGGACCTGCACACGCATGCATATGTACATGCACACATAGAGATACACACAGATGCACATACACATGCACACACATATGACATGCACACACAGATACACACATATAGACACACATGCACACACATACATGCATGCACATATAGATGCACATACATACACATGCACAAATGTAGGTGCCCATACTTACAATGCACACATAGATACACACATACACACCCAAGTGCATATACATACAGACACACATGAATGCATGCAGGCATGTACATACATCACACATGCACACCACACACCACACACAGGCAGCTGTGCTTTCAGGAAGTACTCAAGGAGGACATGCATTGTAAGAATACAAGTTACATGACTGGCCCAGCATCTAACAATGGATGAATAGATAACAGAAATGTAACGTCTGTGTCTAGTGGGGTGTCACTCAGCAGTGAAGAAGAACAAAAGTGGTGTTGTTTGAAGAAAATGGGTGGAACTGGAGATGATCACATTAAGTGAAATAATCCAGGCTTAGAAAAACCAAGAATTGTTTTCTCCTGTATGTTGAATCAAGAAAGAAAGCAAGAAAGAAAGAAAGAAAGAAAGAAAGAAAGAAAGAAAGAAAGAAAGAAAGAAAGGAAAAAGAGAAAGAAAGCTGAAATTAAAAGCAAGGTGTGGGCACCAGTGACAGGAATGTGTAGACATGCCCCATGCCCATGTCTGGGAGGAACACCACAACAAAGCTGTTGTTTTGTCTAATGAACATGCAGTAATAAAAAAGTTTTATCAAGGCGGGGGTGGGGAGGGCTGGAGAGATGGCCTAGCAGTTAAGAGCACCAGCTGCTCTTGCAGAGGACCCGGGATTGATCCCCAGCACCCACATGGCGGCCGAGAACCATCTTTAACTCCAGTTCCAGGGGAATCCAACAGCCTCTTCTGACCTCTGCAGCATTGCATGATTCGGGTGCATAAACCTACATGCAGACAGTACATTCATACACATACAAGAATAAATTAAAAAATTTTTTAAAAGATTAAAAAAAAAATTAAAAAGCTTTATCAAAACAAAAAGATGTGCTTTGACCAGGTTCTCTGTTCCTTTCTAAGCACGACACTCTCTCGGGATGTGGATCCTGCCCAAGGTTGTTTCAAACTTGGTGTATAAATTACTGTGTCTGTACAGAGCCTACATCTTTCAGTCACATTCACAGAGGGAAGTCAGGCTATGAAATTTGAACTTCAATGAGAAAACTGTTCTTCTCCAAGTTAATAAAAGGAAAATAAACCTCAATACCTCAGAATCTGTGGTGATCTTTCCCCAGGGAACACGGATGTGGTAATAAAGCAGGTGTGGTGTGTGCACTGGTGTTCAGAGGTACCACGGATACCTACAGCCTTACACATTGACTTGTATTTAGAATAATTGTACTAAGGAAATAAAATAGAGAGCAGATGACAAGATAAGTTTGGGATGCAAGGCCAGAAGGAAGAGATGGGAGAAAATGGAGCTGTGCAGTCCGAGAGGTTCGAGGTCACAGAACTGGCCAGGAGCCTGGAAAAAGAAGTCCCCAGAACCAGGACAGGCAGCTGTCACCAGTTCAGTCACTGGGGACACTCTGTTTCCAAAAGACTGAGTAGCCCTCATGCCTAGCCTCCTCCCTGGTATCCAGCAATGCCTCCATGTCCATCCCAGCTCAGGAGCTTCCACTGGCCTTGTCTGAGGAGTGTCTCCAAGCATGCATTACACTGGGCAGGTATAGAGTGTGCCCAGCAGTGTTCCATTCCCACACCATAAGTGACTCTTCTGTATCGCCCTCCATACCATGTCTGTCAGCCATACCAAAAGTCCTGTCATGTGTATGCACACAGTACACCACATTTTGAATGTGCTGTACACACTGAGTGCTTCTCTGAACTCACGCCATCCTTCAGCATTCTATTTGAACAGCTTCCCCGGCTGAAGCATGCAGACCCCAACTGCTGTTTTGATGGACTGTTTCTTCTTTTCTTTCTGTCTTACCTGAACACTTGGGGCCCTGGTGAGAAGGCTTCTCCCCGCAGCCTGCTGGATGATCTGTTCCCCAGCCATAAATGCCCAGTCCGGAGTGCCTGGGATGATTACCCCTGCATCCTGCTGTTGCTCTACAGAATGTGCTGTGGGTGGAGACCTGCCATTAAGTTAATCCTGCCTTAAGATTTAATTGGCTTGAGCAGGCACCCATCCTGGTCAAGGCAGCTCCACCTTTAGTCAAGCCAAAGAGACAGAAGGAATAATTATCCCTTTAATGAGATAATCTACTTTTCCCTCCCGGAAGCCTGCACCCCAGAACAAGCCACTGTGAGCTTCTGCTGAGTTCCCACCTTATCCAGAAAGCTAGAACTTACTTTCCTTCTCCTTTTGCAGATGCTTGCTAGAGCCTGCTTTCTATAACACTGGGCTTTCCCCTCACCCCCACACATCTGTCTGTCCATCTCATGGCGGACATCCATGGCAACTCAGCTCCAGGCATGGCTCTCTCTCTTCCTCTCCCCCCGCTGAGCAGCTCCTGAGATTTACAGCTTGCCTGCCCTGGGAGTTTTCTTTTTAACTGTAATCAAACTCTCCTCAAGCTTCCTTTTGAGTCGGTTATTAAATTCTTTTATTAACAAGACTAAGTATCCTAAGAGGGAACCCTAATCTCTCCAGGGACATGTCATGACCGTGGCAGGATGCCCTCAGATTTCAAGTAACACTGCCACCCCAGGTTCAATCACCCATCCTAGGAATTGGCACTTGAACTTTGCAAGGCAGGTAAATTGCTGGCCTAGCCCCCAGTGGAGTAGGTTGTTGAAGCCATCTCGGTGTAAACCTGCCTTTCAGAAGGAAGGCTTGAGCTGTCTGGTTTCTTCTTTCAAGACCTAGAGACAGGGTAATATGCATGCAGATGTGGTAAACAGAAAAAAAAAAAAAAGAGAACAAAATTCCTGGAGCTTCTGTTTTTTTAATGTAATCAACATAACAATTGTTATACTAAAAAATAAGGAAGTAAGCAAAACACAAAGCAAATGAGGCTCTGTGAGCCGGAAGAGCAGATGCCGAGGAGCAGGACCGTGCCCATCTCAGGAAGCACCTTCCGTCCTCATCAAAACCTATTTAATCTCCTTTCTCTTGGTGCACTACAAACACACTGTGTGCTTAACTCTTAGAAATTCAGTTGACACAGTGTGTGTGTGTGTGTGTGTGTGTGTGTGTGTGTGTGTATGTGTGTGTGTGTGTGAAAACTAACCATTTAAAAAACATGGGTGACAGGTTCTACTGGGCAATTGGCATGGGTCACAACTTCCTCTCCAGCTGGGTCACCTAGTATGTTCTGAAACCTCTTTGGGTTCCACATCCTTATGAGAACAGGAAAGACTAATCCCAGAACCTGGACCCCTGTGGAGATTAACCAGATAAACTCAGAGACCCAACCCAGGACCCAGCCCGCCTACTTACCAGATAATTGTAATCCTTGTGGATAATGCACCACCCGGGCCCTTGGGGAACAGGGCCACTCCACACTGTAAGCATGGGTGACTATAATGATGTTGGCTCCCTGAATAAAAGAAACCATACTAAGTATTTTCACAGCAGCTGGATGGTGAACCAAATATAATCGATAATAATAGGTAAAGATATGAACACAAATATTTCTATATATAATTAGGGAAATGTGAATGATATCATAAAAATAATCACGATCTCGGTTCATTAGGAAAAAGTAATGTTGGTAACGTTCAGTGTTTTCTTGAAAAGGAAAACAGGGACTATGAAATTTCCTAATTATCATCCAACACAACACAGAGGTTCCACTCTAAATACTACATAAATTACACCAACGCTTTCTGAAATTGGATTCTTCAGTATCTCCATAAATTGTCTATGAAAAAGTACAAACATTTAGTTAGCAGTGGCTTAAAGGAAGTTGAAAGACAGCTCAGTGTGTGAAGAGCTGGTCATGAACATGCAAGAACCTGAATTCAGCCCCAAGCACCAGGTACAAAGCTGAGCATGGTGGCATGGGCTTAATCCCAGCCCTGGGGAAGGAGAGGTGAGAAGGTTCAAGCCTAGACAGAAGCAGGTGGATCTCTGTGAATTTGAGGTCAGCCTGGTCTACATAGCAAGTTCTAGGCCAGCTGGGGCTACACAGTGAGACCCTCCAAAAAAAAAAAAAACAAAAAACAAAAAAGAATGTGTCCCCTGAGAAATGATTTCAATAGGAGCTGGAAACTGAAAAGTGCTTCTTGCTAAAAGCACAAAGTTGGGAGAATGTCGGCAGAAAGCTGTGAGCTAAGATGGCAGTGAACAGTTGCATTGCCAAGATTTAGGAAAGGAAGGGCCTCCCAGAGGAAAGCCTGGCATTTGAATGCTCTCTCAGGGGCATCTACCAATTCCACAGAGGAAGCTCAGCAGGCAGGAGGCCAGACAGAATTGTGGTAAGTCAGGGGGGCAAAAATGATGGCTGAGAGCTGAGGAGGACGGCCCCTCCTCTGCCTGCAGCGCCTCTGACCCCATTTGTGCGTTTCCACCATCCTGCTGACCCGTCTCACACACCAGAGGCCAACCTTAACAAATCAGCAGCAAATTCACTGCTAACGCTGGGCTCCAGGAGCCACAGCCACATCCTGCATGGCTCAGGTTCAGTTCTCTCCTCAGGCACCAGCTGCCAGTTCAGACCCTCCTGACTTCTGACCGACCTGATGCAGGTCCTGGGGTCCTCCAATGGCTTCCCTGGGTTCAAAATGGCTCTCAGAATTCAGGAGAACCCTTCTGCTTACTTTGGCCAATTGGATAACTGAGCTCCATAGTGAGATTAACTGTCCAACACCCCTAGCACTAAATCTCTTGACTCAAGACTTCTTAGATATGTTATATTTCCTCATGCTCCGGGGGGTGGGGGGATTCCACCCTTCTAAGTACCTGGTGTGTATTATGACCACCTCCTGGTCAGACAGTCTGAGGACCCCACACCAGCATAACGTGAGGCATGACTGGAAAGTTTCATTAAAAATAACAAGACATCTCCTGGGACATTCCAAGAGTTTCTCAAACTCTGTTCCAGCAGCCAGGGACAAAACCAAGTTTGTCTCTTATTGAAACACAGGACCCAGTTGTTTGGGAGGACCCACCAACCTGTGTCCTTGCTCTTAAGACCCCGACAGGGGCACACGTTGACAGGGAGAGAGGATTGTGTGTAGGTTATCTCTCTCAAAGACCACCTCAAGTCTCTAAAAGGAGATCTCCTATGTCCTGAAATGCATCCCAGGAGCCTGTGGTTCTTTGTGGGAAAAGTTATCATTATCCAAGGTCACGTGTTATATCTACAATGATTTGGTGTATAATTTTCAAACTTTCAATTAACTACATATAAAACCAAGTAGAGAAAAGACTGGGAAGTATTAATGAAAACCAAGAGGAGCTGCAGCTCTAAGTAGATCACCAGAAAAAATGGAAACACTGGAAATTGGCCTATGATAATTTTAATCAATATATAATCAAAAGATAAAACAGTCCAGGGTGGTGGTGGTGCACACCTTTAATCTTAGCACTTGGGAGGCAGAGGCAGGTAGAACACTAAGTGAACTTGAGGCTAGTCTGGTTTATATAGTAAGTTCTAGGACAACTAGTTCTACACAGTCAGAGCTTGTCTCCAAATAAATAAAAAGGGGCTGGAGAGATGGCTCAGTTAGTAAGAGCACTGGCTGCTCTCGAAGAGGACCCAGGTTTGGTTCCCAACACCAACATGGCAGCTAACAACCATCCATAAATTCAATTGCAAGGGATCTGATGCCCTCCACACGCATTTCATAATACATAATTACATCAATGTAGGCAATCACTCATACATAAACAAAATAATAAATAAGAGATAAACAAGATAAAATACTTGGGTAATAAAATATTGAAAAAAACTTAAGAAACAATTAATTAGAAACAGAAAATTCCAGTGACCAATATTAAAAACTCAGTGAGTGGATCTGATCACAGAGTAAAACTTAAATGAAAAACAGAGCTGTAACTCGGGAATGCTGAGCAGAAGACAAGACTCAGAAATAAATAGAAAATTAAGATCGAAAAAGTAAAAATGTCAAGAAAGCAGAAGCTGAAGGGTCCTAGGGACAGGACTGAGGACACACAGGTGACACTGGTGGCCCAGGGCAATGGGGGAGGCAGCGCAGTGTGGATACGATTGAAGAAGGTCTTCTGAGAATGTTTTAGGACTGAGGAAAGACATCAAGCCAGAAGAAGAAGCCGTGTAGATGCAGGGAGGCCCCAGAAGAATAGACAACAGAAAAGCAACCCAGGGGCCTGTCAGGACTAGCTGCTGTCAGAGACAAAGGCAAGTCCATGAAAGCAATGAATGAAAGGTCAGAGCGAGCCTGGTGGGAAGCTCCACACCCCAAACACAGAAGGACACCAGAGGAGAAGCAGCTCCCATGTGGAGCTCTGTGAGCGCCGAAACAGATGACCACTCACAGAAGGAAGAGTTATTTGGCTCATTCTTCTGCAGTGACCACTGAAAACATTAAAGTGTGGGTGAGATGGCTCAGCAGGTAAAGGTGCTTGCTGAGCTGAGCAGGCCCAAGGACCTGAGTTCCAGACCTGGCATCCACATGATAGAATGCTGTCCTCTGACCTCAACACACATGCTGTGGCAGCCAAGCATGTGCAGGTATACACACACACACACACACACACACACACACACCACGAATGAATGAATGAATGAATGAATGAATGAATGAATGAATAATAACTAAACACGGTGGGTTAATCCATAGTAACCACTACAGTTTGGCTAAGCTTGAACACCCCACAGGCCCATGCATCAAAGCATTGTTCCTCAGAGAGGCTCCGTTGAGAAGCTGTGGAACTTTAATAGGTGAAGCCTAGCATGATTTCTTCAAGCCACTAGCACATGGCTTAAAAAGCATCCACCCCCACTTGCTTGCTCGATTCTCTTTGGTTTTGATACACTGGGCACTCTGCTATAGTGTGTGGCCTTGCTCCAAGCCCCCAAGTAATAGAGACTGGGGACCATGAACTCTCATCCTCCGAAATCACGAGCCAGACTCAACCTCCCCATCTCTTATGAGCTGATCATTTCAGGTATTTGTTTCACTGAAGGAAAGCTGTCTTCCTAACAGCCAGAGAAGATGGGGGTTGGGGGAGAAGAGCAGTATTTAAAAACAAAGAAACCCATCAGTTACAGTGTCAAACTGCCCTCTCACTATGTATCTCTGCACTCGGAACCTCACAGAAGTGTGTGAAGGGGCAAGCCCCACCCCTAGCAGAGGAGCTAGGAGTGCAGGTGGCTTCTCGGAGAGACAAAGTCAGTTTTCTTTAGAGATGTGGTCTCCGGTAGATTGACCATGTGGATGGTCCCCCACCCATGAAGAGATGGCTCAGCACTTAAGAGAAGCAGCTGCTCTTGCAGAGGACCTGCATTCGATTCCCAGCACCTATATATTGGCTAACAACCATCTGTACCTCCAGTTCCAGGGCAATCCGACATCCTCTTCGACATCCTCTTCTGACTCCTAGGGCATTGCATGACATGGGTGCACTTACACACGTGCAGGCAATACACTCATACATATAAAATAATACATAAAATACATTAAAATGAAGACCTGATGGAGGATATGGGAAGAAAATCTGGCAGGAGGTAGAGCGGGCAGAGGAGGTGAACTTGATGGAAATACATTGTATGCATACCTGCAATTCTGAAAGAACAGATAAAATATTATATTACAATAGAAATTATAAGTGCAAAGTCAAGAAACAGGAGAGGAAAATTTAGATATTTGGAGTACATGAAAATATATGATTAGCTGAAAACCTAACATACCCAAATCATATCAAATGGAATTATAATCTCATAAAAGAACAATGAGCAATGTATAAAAATCTAAATACAATCAGGAGTGTGGACAGTTTGAAAGTGAAAGTACAGCAAAAATATGGCATGCAGCTTTCACAAAACAAAGCTGATATAGCTACATTAGTGTCAAGCAAAATGAACTTAAACTCAAAACACACATTTAGAGATGCAGAGAATTATTCAAAAGGCATACATTTATAATGAGAATAAAACTCGTACATTGCTATCACCAACTGTTATAACTTCATAAGTGTGAGGTACACACACTCAGCAGGCATGCACACAAAACACAAACAACACAACAAAACAACAACAAAGCAGAACACATACACTGGGTTTTTCAAGATGGTTCTCATACACAGACAGAGTCAGATATTTTGAAGGACAAAATCAAATTTAACGTTACAAAAACAAATTAATGGGCCCTGGAATTGATGTTTTCCGTGCGTTAAAAGCGCAACTAACTGGTTCTTTTTTTTTTTTTTTTTTTTTTGTCTTCTTTTGCTTTTAAGACGGGTCTCCCTGCTATCAGCCCAGCGACTGTCCGACCGAACTGCACTCTGTAGGACCACGGCCTGGCTGGAACTCACAAAAGATTCTAGCATGTCTCTCGCCTCCGCAAGTGCTAAGGATATAAGGCGTGCACCGGCCAAAAAAAAAAAAAGCAAGAAAACATATGGCTCTAGAAAGACCCAGGTTAAAATCACCAGCACTTAAGGCATGGCAGCTAACAACCATCTGATAACTTGCCATTTTAGGGATCCAGGACCCTCCTTATCTGGCCGGCATGCAAACAGCATGGGCAGCATAAATCAACTCATACACTATAATTTTTTTACATGCACGTAAATACATCAATTTCCAGGCCAGAGTGTGGTTCAATACGAATTCTGTTAATTGCATTCCAACATACTCGCAGACGCAGACCACAGACAGACAGGCTAGGTCTCTGCTGGGATTGAGGCTCAGCCTAGGCTACACTGGTGAATTCCAGGCCAGCAGAGTCTAAACAGGGAGCGCACTGCTCAAAAAAATAAACAAACATTTTTTAAAATAAAAGCAGTTTAAAGTAGGAAGGGAAAAATGATCTTAGATCCACCTTGAAGAAGAAGGTGGGGAATTTCTTTATTATGTGCTACCACGTAATAAAGTTGCAGTGTTCACACATCATCCCAGGATTGAAAGGTTCAACCATATTAGCACTGTGGATGCCGAAAGGGGCAGGCTGCACACGTGTAGCACACATGGGGGTCCGCTGTAAAAGACAGAGCACAGAGGACGAGAGATGGGAGAAAGATGATTTTACTATGATGGTGTTCAGTCCAATGGGGCCTTCCTATTAAGAAATTATAAAAAACACAACACATCTATCATGTTATATGTAAGTATTAATTGCAGGAGGAACATAGATGTAAAAATGGAAGGTAAAGTAAAACTTTAGACAGTAACATGAGAAAACATCCATGTTCTTGGGGCAGAGAACATTGTCTTACATAGGACATAAATACATTCAGCATGAAGAGAATGAGTAAGAGTGGACCATGCTAAAATTGGTCATTTCTGTCCATCCACAGATATTATGAAGAGATGAAAACTAGCCAGACAAGGCAGCACACACCTGGTACTCAGACCCAAACATGGGCAGGGGGTGCTGAGGATGGAGGGCCATGAGTTCACAGCAAGCATGAGCTACATAGTGAGTTAGAAGCCAGCCTGCATTAGGCAGTCAGCTCCATGTCCATCGGGATTCATCATGAGTCCCTGTCTCAAGAAACTAAAACCTGGATGGAGATGTAGCTCAGTGGAAGTATTGTTTAACACATGCAAGGCATGAAGTTCAGTCCCAGCACCAGAAAGAATGAAAGGAGTGGGGAGAGAGAGACAGAGAAGGAGAAACACAGAACACAAAGAGCTCTAATTTATCATTAATATTACCCACTAATACAAAAATATAGACAAATAACCCTATTTGAAAATAGAGACCTGAATCAATATCGCATTACCCCAAATTCAAAGGGTCGGAAACATAAGAAAAGGTGCTGAACATCATAAACATCAGGAAATGATACCACTCATTCCACACCCATCAGAGTTACCCAGAGCTAGAATCTCTGGCAATGCTCACTCAGATTTCTATGGTCTATGGCCTACAATCACCACCACCAAAAACTGTCTCAAGCCATCTGAGTTAAACCTATCTGATAATCAAGCTATTCTCTGCAAGGTGTCCACATGACAGAAATCCACTTACATCCTTATCAGGAAACTTTCTGAAGCCCCACAGGTCGATAGCCTTCAGCAGTCCTTACCACTTGTGTAACATTTGTAAGAGTCCTTGTGAATCTTGTATCAGACTTGCTGAGACTTAAAGAGTTATTTCTTTTTTTATTTTTATTTTTATGTGTATGACTGTACTGCCTGCATGTAGGTTGGTGTACCCATGTCATGCAATGCCATGGAGGTCAGAAGAGGGCGTCGGATTCCCCTGGAACTGGAGTTAAAGACGGTTCTTAGCCGCCATGTGGGTGTTGGGAATCGATCCCGGATCCTCTGCAAGAGCAGTCAGCACTCTTAACTGCTGAGCCATCTCTCCAGCCCCCAAGAGTTGTTTATTTCTTGAGCCTTGGTAACTTTTGTTTACTGTCTGAGTCCCAATAAACTTCCCAGTCCTCCCTGACTTCTGAATCTTACAATTATTCTATCTACTTTTCCGTGAGCCTTGGGGAGGAGGTGTGATATGATGAGAACTGAGAGCTTCACTAAGTTATGGCAGATAACTATGTCTTCCAGAGAAATTTTGAAGCTATGTGCATTCAGCAAAATAGATAAGTAGGGCCAATCCTGGGGCCTAAGGACTCCCCAGCCCTGGGCTCTTGGTCAGATTTACAGTACCAAGCATGTATTTACTACTGTGGAGCAGGGTTTAAATTCAATCATAAAGTAGTTGGTTACCCCTATAACACTGCTGCCACTAATGCATCCATGGGCATACCTTGCATGTAGGTCACTATTACACTTTCCATGGATCTGGGTTAGACTGTTAGCAGCCACCACAGTATGTACATTCCAGTGCTGTGAGGGCTAGCTGGTAGAGAGGAGGCATCCTGGTCAGTACCACCTTGATCTCTCCATGTCCTATAAACAAAGTGTATGTTGCCTTCAACAACAGAGTCTGGACATAACAGAATAGCTACATTCATGAACACTCAACTGTACTGTTTGCGTAAGACCTGTACGAGCTCAAGCTGGTCAACATTCTAGCATGGAGTGTGGAGGGACTCCACCTCTAACTGAAAGCTATGGATGGTTTTTCTTTTAGGGTATGGCTCCTGCTATGATAACTAGGCTCCAGTGGAGAAACCTATACCCATGAGTATATGGATAACACAAATTGGAGTCAATGTTATTAAATAAATTTAAAAAATTAACCTCCCTTCAGGATGGAATGCTTCAATTCTAGGGAAATTACTACATAATACAAAACCACCCATTTACTATTTATCAGCCATCAATGGGACATTTATTTTATCCCCTCCTCAAAGCTCCATGATCAACACAGAAGAGGGGGCAGAGAGCTTTTAAGGAGCCCGGGGTCAAGGAGGACTGAAGTCAAACAGTGTTTTCTGACACAGAACTGCTTGCTTGGTGCATTTTGAAAATCCACATTCCCCACATCTTCTCCCAATGCCAGCAACCTTGAGTTGAAGGGTTCACAACAGTAGGAAAGTTTTCCCTCTATTTAATGGGAATCATAGGGACAGATTGACCAGCAAGCGTCTACAGTGTCCTCAAGGTTAATTCCTGCAGTAGCTCCCCAGTACTGCAGGACTTAGTAGGAAGGATTCAGTCTTGGCTCCCAGAACAAAATGACAGGAATAAGGTAATTTACCAAGATAGTACAGTTTCCTCTGGAGTTCTGATTAGCTTGGGGCTGGCAGGGTGGCTCTGCTGTCAGCTGTGGTCCAGGCTCTGTATGCTTTCTTGTTTCATCCATTCTTCATGAAATGTCTTCATGGGCCAGAACAGCTGCTGGAAATCTGCTTATCATCACTCACCCACTGTCCCACTAGGAGAGTTGGAGAAAGGGACGAGATAAGGCCTATACCCTCACTTTTAGGGCACAGCCTGGAATCAGCTATACATTGTTTCTACTTGCTCCCCATTGACTATACATTGTTTCTACTTGCTCCCCATTGGCTATACATTGTTTCTACTTGTTCCCCATTGGCTATACATTGTTTCTACTTGCTCCCCATTGGCTATACATTGTTTCTACTTGTTCCCCATTGGCTATACATTGTTTCTACTTGCTCCCCATTGGCTATACATTGTTTCTACGGGCTCCCCATTGGCTAGGGTTTACTCACATGCTTATAGCTAGCTGCAAGAAAAGCTGGAAACACTGCCAGCTAATCCACAGATCGCTTTCATTCAAAAAAAGAGGAAGCATAGATTAAGAACATTAAGAAGCAGGGATAAAAGTCTTTGGTGCTCTATCTCTGGAAGAAATTTTTTAAAGCATCATCTTTTATTTATTTTTTTATAAAAACCATATTTATTTTATGTGCAGTAGTAAATAACACCATAATAGAAGTATTTCATATTTGATAGAAAAAAAGGAGAATAAGTTCAAGTTACAAAACAAATAAATTTAACATTAAAAAAATCACTTTTTCAAGCTGGGCATGGTGGCATATGCCTTTAATCCCAGCATTTCGGAGGCAAAGGCAGGCAGATCTCTATAAGTTCAAGGCCTGCCTGGTCTACATAGTGAATTCCTGGACAGCTGGAGATATTGTCTGAGAGGGATTCTTATGGAATGCAGAAATGGTTCTGGAAACTTCAATACTCACAAAATTGAGTTCACATATCCATCACAGGGAAAAATTAAACTATGCTTTAAAAACAATTACAGCTGAATAAGATAGTGCAAACTTTTAATCCCAGAAATCAAGAGGCAGAGGCAGGCAGATCTCTGTGAGATTGAGGCAAGCCTGGTCTATTCAGTAAATTCCAAGCCAGCTGGGACTATAGGGAGTCTGCCAAAAAAAAAAAAGACCAGAAAAATATATTACTCTTCTTGTTCCCCTCTCCAAATATCATGGTGTACCAAATCCTACATTTGTTCACAAATGTACATGTCTACATTATAAACTAGGTTTGGGGAGGCTGGAGAGATGGCTCAGCAGTTAAGAGCACCGACTGCTCTTGCAGAGGACCCGGGTTCGATCCCCAGCACCCACATGGTGGCTGAGAACTGTCTTTAACTCCAGTTCCAGGTGAATCCGACGCCCTCTTCTGACCGCCGAGGTATTGCACGACACGGGTGCACCAACCTACATGCAGACAGTACACTCATACACATAAAAAAATAATAATAAAAATAAACTAGGTTCTGAACATGAGGGAAAATAAGATATCATCTTTAAAAAAGCATCTTTAAACCAGGCATTGTAACACATGCCTTTAATCCCAGCAGTGGGAGGCAGATACAGGCAGATATCTGAGAGACCAAGGCCAACCTGGTTTACCTAGTAAGTTACAGGCCAGCTGGGGACATTGTTTCAAAGAACAAAGAATACATTTAAAAATATTTTATTATTTTTATTTTATGTGTATGAATGTATGTCTTGCATGTATGTAAGTGCACTCATGTTGTGCAAAATAAATCAGAAGAGGACATCGGATCCCCTGGAACTGGAGTTACAGGTGGTTGTCAGCTGCCATGTGTGCCGGGAATCAAACCCAGGTCCTCTGCAAGAGCAGCCAGTACTCATAACTGATGAGCCATCTCTCCAGCTCCAGAATAAAAAAATCAGAAAGCATTATTTTTTTCTTTGAAAATTTCGTGCATTGTATTTTGATCCTATCCATCCATTCCTCCCCCAGCCCCTCCTAGATCCACCCACCTCCCCACACACCCCCAAATCGTGTCTACCTTTTAAAATGTTAGCCCTATGTGTGCTCATCTGCTTCTGATTTGGTCACATTCTCGTGGGGGGTGGGAATCCACTGGGGTGTGGTCAGCTTACCAAAAACCACAATTAAAAAAAAAAATGGGGCCGGAGAGATGGCCTAGTGGTTAAGAGCGCTGACTGCTCTTGCAGAGGACCCGGGTTTGATTCCCAGCACCCACATGGCAGCTGAGAACCATCTTTAACTCCAGTTCCAGGGGAATCCAATGCCCTCTTCTGACCTCTGCCACATTGCACAACATGGGTGCACAGACCTACATCCAGACAGTACATTCACACGCATACAAAAATAAATAAATTTTTTAAAAAAATGTTTAAAAAACTGTCTCTCCATCCTCCAGAAGCCATCAACTCTCAATAGCTCCTCAGCTGGGCAGGGGCTTATGAGCCCTTCTGTTTCTGTGCTGACTGGCATGATCTCGTGAACGTCCAGTGTAGGCAGCCACACCCGCGGCGAGTCCACAAGTACAGTGGTCCTGGCATGTCCAGAAGACGCTGTTTTGTTCAGGTCATCCCCAAACTCCGGTTCCTAAAGTCTTCCTGCCCCTTTTTCTGTAATGGCCCCTGAGCTTTGGGGAGGGGAAGAATAGATGTTCCATTTGTGGCTGTGCATTCCACCGACACTTGTCTCAGGACTTTAATCAGCTTCTGCATTCACTACTGTCCGCTGCTCTCCAAAGACACTTCTCTAATGCAGTCTGAGGGCTGCGCTAGCACAAGAGTGGAGGACAGTTTGATGTTACCAACATTCTCTCCTATCATCATATATTGTGAATGATAATCAAGTACAAGGAAATAATAATCAAATTAAAAATAGACTTCCAAGTCAGGTACAAGGTTCCCAGCTTTGGTGGTGTTACACACCTGTCGATTCTGTGCTTGAGAATGGACAGGCAGCTGGAGCACCTCCCTCTTAGATATGATACATGTGCCTAAGGAATGTGTTGCAGAGGTTTTGATAGGACAGCCAATCTGCCTGCGTGGGCACACAGCACAAGGCCCTAGAAAGCACAGGCCTTGTGGGAGGACAGAGCAGGCTGTTCCGGGGCTCAGCTGGATGTGTGGGGCTGTGTGAGCCCCATGCCCAGATGTTCCCATAAGTCCATTCTAGGGTTCTGGCCACCTCGTGTGGACACTGACTGTCTCTCCTGGACACTGACCCCCTTGAGTGGATCCTGGCCGCCTCTCTTGGACACTGGCCCCCTAATGTGGATACTGGCCGCTTCTTCCAGTGAGACTGATTTCAGTATCTAGAGTCTGTTTCTCCCAGAAGCCTGTGAGGCAGCTCATTAACCCCATGGCTTCCAAAGGCGCCTGACAGGAGTCTCCACATGCAGCTCAGCCCGAGGACTCTCATTAGTGGATCGGGCCAGGCGATTATTTATATCACTTCTATAATTAAAAATTTGAAAGCTAATTACAATTATCCATCAATGCCTCCACATGCCAGGACCACCTTCTTGTGGCTCTAGGCCTCTGGCTCTTCCCACTAACTCCTTTCCTTTTGAAACTCACACCAGCCCCACAGTCCGTGGGGCCTGATCAATTCCCTTCTCTTCAGTTCCACACAGTCCCAGCTGTCAGAGGAGACATCAAGTGCCAACAACTCCCTCATCCCGACACCTCAGCTAGCCAAGTAAATACTCACAAGATGGTGGCTCAGCAGCCTGTCGCCTGCTCCCTGCTTCCAGCTTGTCCCTCTCCTCTTGTCCTCTCACTGAAGGGCTCTCCAGAGCTGCCTGGCAGGGCCTGCCGGGCCTCTAGGTGTCTCTTGTAAACACCGCATGTAATTAGTAGCCATTTGTTCCAGCAGTGGCACAAACAAGGAGAAAATCCCAAATATTAGAAGTTCTATTTAATTAAAGTAACTGCATTTAGAGCCTTCTCCTCCGACAAGCTCCTCTCAAGAGTTAATTACTGAACTCCGGACTACGCAAAAGGAGAAACCTCTTCCATCTTGAAGAGGTGGCTGGTCACATTTCCTACCCACCTCTTCCTCCTTTCCCTTCTGTGTCCCTCCTCCTCCTCCTCCTCCTCCACCTCCTCCTCCCCCTCCTGCTCTCCCTCTTCCTCCTCCCCTTCCTCTTTTTTCTGTACACCACCATCCTTATCACAGTCATCTCAACCTGTTGGCGCTGGGCAGGAGCATCCATGCTGCTTTCTCCAGGTCATCTTTTTACACCGCCATATGCTGCTTTGCAGGATGGTTCTGGAAATGGCCTTTCAGATTGCACAGCAAATGAGCCCCTAAAGCTGTATGTTCTAGCCTGTATACCCAGAGGGGCTCTCGTTTAAAGTGGCATCTGCCAAGGAGCATCCCACTTTAAGAAGGAAGGAAGCTTATGCCCCATACAAAAGCCGGATTTGATAGCCAGCTCTTTTCAGAATGAGGGGGATAAGTTTCTCTAACTGTAAGGCTTATGAGGGTAAGCCACAATCCATGGATCAGAGTGGAAATAAATTCACCTTATTAAAAATTAATTGAAGTGCCCACTGGCTGGAAGTCCCTGGCATCTTTTAGCTGCACGCTTTCTGCTGTCTCTGGACCACGATTTTGCCGTGGGGTGCTTTTATGGAAGGTCCAGCAGTGTCACAGGAGTGTACTCCCCTGCAATGGGAGGCAAATGTTGGGGAGGAGGAAAGTGGGGGTGCGTGGGGAGAGGTCCTGCACACTGACGTATGTCAGCCACAGGCAATGGCACAGAGACACTTCATGTCAACACAGCCTAGCCGCTCTACAGGAGAGACCCTGGGCGTGTGCGCTAAACTACGCGGTTCCTGGCCCTTCCATCTGCGCTTCTTATGAATCTCAAATTACACTCTGGCTGAGGTGACCTGATGGGTGGCTTGTTTGCAGGAGAATTAGCACAGAAATGTGAATAAAATGAATTCTGATTATCTAGTGACCCTTGGCATCCATGATTTCTGCATATGCAGGTTAGGCCCACTGCAAAAAAAAAAAAAAAAAAAAAAAAAAAAAAAAAAAAAAAAAAAGATATCTGCAGAAGAATCACATTTGTACTGTACACTGTACATGTGTCCAGGTGTTATCCACCCCTGCCATCCACCCAGCTGCTATGTGTGTGAAGCCAATGTGAGTGACAGCTTCTGGAATCCCTTTCATATTTTGCTAGATATTGCAAATAGCCTAAAGAGGACCTAGGGTATGTGAAAGCGTGTGCACATGACACAGGCAAATCCTACTTTTCTTCTAAGGACTTGAGCACATACAGACTTCTATACCTATGGAGAACCTAGAACTAATCCCTTATAGATAGAGGACAGCGCTGGCTGACAGACACCTGGATTTCACTAACACGTAGTCATGTGATTTAGACTGGCCAATAGGGGCTGAGTAGAGTGATGTGTGTCACTTTTGTTGAAAGCCTTAGGCATCACTATCACTGGGTCTTTAGCCGCTCTGGGACGACCAGTGTCATGCCAGAGAGACTAAGAAAAATATACCTAGCAAATACTGCTGAATCAAAGCTACTTTAAACATTTGTTTTATTTATTTATTTTTTTTTGGGGGGGGGACTTTTTTTGAGACAGGGTCTCCCTTTAGTCCCAGCTGGCCTGAAGCTCACTATGTAGACCAGGCTGGTCTTGGATTCAAAGAAATCTGCCTGCCTCTGCCTCCCAAGTGCTAGGATTAAACATTTGTTTTAAATGATGTGTGAGTATATGTGTTCGGGCATGTGCATATGAGTGCAGGTGTCCATGGAAGCTGGACCCCTTGGATTTCCTGGAGCTGGAGTTATATAAGCTTTTGTAACACACCTGACCTGGGTGCTGTAACAAAGCTTGGTCCTTTGCAAGAACAGTAAATGTGTTTAGCCATTTCTCCAGAGCCCCTGGCATAGATATTTGAGTATCAGGTAAGATAGACTTAAAAACAAAACCAAAGACAGCATCTTAAATTATCCTCAGAGAACTGGCATGTAGTTTCAAAAGGTGTGTCCCTATGGAAGAAGTCTTTAGCAGGAACGGAAGCCTCGTTATCAAGGGACAATATTTTTTTTCTGATGATTATAACAAATCTAAAACCCTGTATGTGACAGAGAACAGCCTGGAGAATGAAGATCAAAGAATCACAGATTTAAAAAAATTAATAGCAGAAGATTCATTCCTAGAAAATTCATACTAAGTTAAAATTTAGACATATTTGGAGGCAGAAAGAAAGGTAAAGCCAGATGGCTGGTCTAAAACTTGAGATAAAAGAAAGAGACAAGCATGTGGGATAGCCAGATAAACACCGACTGTTGTTGTGTGTGACAATATTCCTAAGGAGACGGGAACAGATGTCTGCTCGTCCCATATAGGGAACAATGACAGGCTAAAGTAGGGAAACCACCCAAGTCCAACTTGCTGAGCTGGTGAGTATTGTTGGGGTGAGGGGTTACCTACAAGGGCAGGAATGACTCACAGACAGCTGCAGCAGCAAAAGCCCACCCCTGCACATGTGGCAAGCTCATGGAAGCCGGAACCCTGGATGGAGCAGGAACCACTGCGCAGCCTGCTGGCAGCTCAGCAGGCTGGACGGCATTCTTCTAGTAGCTCAGTTGGTCTGAGCCTCTTCTAGGCAGCTTTGCTGGTCTGAGAGTGATCAGTAGTTTGTAGGGTTTCTGTATGCTCCAGGTGGGAGGGGTCTAGTGAACCTGGTCAGTTTCAGAGACTTCCTGAAGCTGTTGAGTTTGGTCACTTCCAAGAGCTTAAGGAGCTTCCCTACAGGGTAGAACATTTCACCTCTTCTCAAAACAACTCTGTTGTTCATCCAGCCTCCCTCCAAGATGGAGAAGGTTTTGTCTCAGAGGAAATTGCTACATAATCACTGTAGAAAGTAATAGTAAGGGCTAGACAGGTGGCTCAGCAGGTACGAGGGCTTGCGGCTCTTGCAGAGCACCCAAGTTCCATTCCAGTCTATAGTTCCAGCTCCAGGGTTTTTGATTCTCTCTTCTGGCTTCTGTGCAAACACATGTGCATTCGCTCACACAGACAGACACACAGACACATAATTAAAAATAAATTTGAAAAATAGAGATGAATAGTAACTGAGACCAAAACTACGCAGAGTTAAATTCATGAAGAATATAGCATTAGTTAAGTGATTAGTTTAGAAAGCTCTGAGTTTCTGTGCTTCCCTAGGCGTCAAGAAAATGATTGACCAATTTCATAATTTGGAAAGGTAACAGCGTATAATTTCTGCAATAGTCAATAGAGGCCCAGATGTTACTTCTGATGAATAGAGAGATAATACAAACCTAGTTCCTAGGACAGTCAGAGAGAGAAACAAAACACAGAACGATCAGTTAAAATAAGAAGAGGATTACAATATGAGAGGAGTAAAAATGCATCAATACTTATAGTCAGGAGATAGATATTATTAGATTTGCTTCTCATAAAAGCCATACTTAAAAACAAATATTATATTAAGCTTAAAAATGAAAGGGTAGTGTTAGGGGAGGTCAGAAATAGTTAATCAGAAGGAAAGTGTTAACTGTAAAATTGAGTTAGCTAGGGCTGGAGAGACGGCCTAGAGGTTAAGAGCACCGACTGCTCTTGCAGAGCACCCGGGTTCGATCCCCAGCACCCACATGGCAGCTGAAAACCATCTGTAACTCCAATTCCAGGAGAACTCCAGTTCCAGGGGAATCCGACACCCTCTTCTGACCTCCGCAGCATTGCACGACACGGGTGCACAAACCTACATGCAGACAGTACATTCATATAAATAAATAAATAAATAAATAAATAAATAAATAAATAAATAAATATTTTAAAAATTGAGTTAGCTAAAGCAAGCCTGGTTCCCATGGCTACCTTAACCCCAAGAATACAGTCCAGCCCTCGAGTTCCTAGTTCCCACAGCTACCTGAGGTCAGGATGAACTTTCCCAGCCCTGTTGGAGTGCTTCCCACCCCCTAAAGAGCCCACTGCTTGCATTATGTTTCTATAGCCTCGAATTTATGTTTCTACAACATCACCAAATTCCTCTAGTTTTTGGTTTTGTCCTTAAAAGCTCTCTGTAACAGACAGTAGCAGTCACACCCGTCCCTGAGTGGAGTAGCTTGCATCCCTGATGCAACAACAATTGATCCCCCTGATGCATCAGTTTTCTCAACTGGGTTCTGGTGCACCAGCAAATTAAATAAATTTTGCATTAAAAACTGAGTCCTGGGCTTAAGAATTTTTCTGTGCAATTTTCGGACCCAACAGTAGGAAAAAATGCCTGACTCCAGTGAATGAATTCACAACAAGGGACTTCTGAGAACACAAACTTGACTCAATAGGCCTTAACAGAATGTAAGAAATTGGGGGGTGGCATGGATTAGCAAATAGGGGAGCAGGTGTAAAATGATTAAGATGTATTGTATGAAATTCAATAACTATCTAATGACAAAAAGAAAGGCTGATAAATATTGATTAATCAAACTACTATCACTATTTTATTTTTATTGTATTTTATCATTTATTTTGGTCTTTTTGAGACAAGGTCTTCCTGTAGCTCCAGGTGGCCTAGAACTCTCTGGCCTTCAATTCACAGAGATCTGCCTGTCTCTACATCCCAAGTGCTGAGATTAAAGGTGCGTCCCACCAAACCTGCCTTTCTTTATTATTTTTATTTTATGTGTAACCAGTGTATTGCCTGCATGCATGTAAGTGCTCCTGTGTCATGCAATGCCCATGGAGGTGAGAAGAGGGCATTGGATCCCCTGGAACTCTAGTCACAGATGGTTGTCAGTTACATGTGGGTGCCTGGAATCAAACCCAGGTCCTCTGCAAGAGCAGTCAGTGCTCTTAACCACTGAACCATCTCTCCAGCCCCAGTATCAATATCATAATATCATACAAAATGGATATGAATACAAGAAGTGTCAGGAGTGAGAAAGAGGGTTATCTATGGTGATACAGAATCAAATGACCAGGAGAGTGTTGGAAGTCTAAACACATACACAAGTAATAACATAGATTATAATACATAAAGCCAAAATAGTTTGGAAGGAAAAGGAAAAAAAAACGTTTAAATATTTAACTTGGGAATAATTTGGATTAAATAGCATTGACTCGCATATTGGTCTAAGCTAATTTGTAGAATAACACATAGCAGAGATAGAATGCAGGTGTTAAAAATAATGAAACAAGATCTATGAAAACTGGACAGTCATTCACAGAAAGCTCTACCTGCTGGTGTTCAAGAAAAGAAAGGCTAATAATTAAGAAGGAGGAAGTAATGCAATTGAAGAAAGAAAACAACAATAAAGGCATTGGGTTTGCGGGGATGTTAGAAAGTATAAGCAAAGGATTAGAACCAGAAAACAGACACATACAGACCTAGACTGGGGAGATAGCTCAGAGTGCCATAAAGCACCTGCCACACAAACACAGGGACCTGAATTTAGATTCCCAGAACCCATGTGAAACCCTGAGGCACAGGGGTAGTTCCTGTGAAACAGGACTAGGGAGCAGGGGAGACAAAAGTATCCCTGGAGCTCCCTGGCCAGCCAGCCTAGCCAAAGAGACGAGCTTCAGGTTCAGGGAGAGACCCTGCCTCAAAATAAGGTGGAGAGGAACTGAGGAAACACACCCAATGTCTACCTGGGGCCTCCCCGTGTACCTGCTCCCCTACAAACATATATACCTATACACGTATCCACACAAGTACACACAATATCACACACCACACACACACACACACACTCACATACACATACACATACACACACAGTGTAGAAACTCAGTAGTTCTAACAAAAAGTTGGTTCTTTAATCTAAAGATATAAGTAGTCCTTTAATAAGATTTACTGGAAAGGAAGGAAGGCACAAATGAAAAATGAGGATATGTTTACATCCTAAAACCACAAAAATAATGTGACTACACTCATTCCACAACATTAAAATTTTTTAAACAATTAAAAGCGAAACATATCTAGGGCTGGAGAGATGGCCTAGCAGTTAAGAGCGCCAACTGCTCTTTCAGAGGACCTGGGTTTGATCCCCAGCACTCACATGGCAGCTGAGAACCATCTTTAACTCCAATTCCAGGGGAATCTGACACCTCTTCTGACCTCCGAGGCATTGCATGACATGGGTGCACAAACCTGCATGCAGACAGTACACTCATACACATACAAAATAAATAAAAAATTTTTAAAAAGTGAAACATATCTCACCAAATATCCAAGAAACAATTTTATTTAAAAGATTCATTTTATGTGTATGAGACATTTTTGCCTGCACAAATGTATATACACCAGGTACATGCACTACCTCTGTAGGCCACAAGAGGGCACTGGATCCTATGGAGCTGGAGTTACAGGTTGTTGTGAGCCACCATGTGGGTGGCTGGGAATGGAAACCAAGTCTTCTAGAAGAGCAGCCAGGGCTACTAACCGAGTCATCATTCCAGCTCTCAATTTTGCATTTTAAAAAATTACCATACTCTAGATAAGATTGAATGCCCCACAGCAGGTTGGTTAAGGCTGGTACCACCATGACACCATCTGAAGAAAGCCTTACATCAAACAGGAGGGAGGACATCACAGTTCCACTGTTTTCTTTAAAATCTTAACATGTGCAAAAAACCTAATTCATCATGGTGTGAACTATGAACAAATGAGGAAAGGCCTGGGCTTATCTCAGGAGCGCAAGGTGGGTTTAGTATTAAGAAATTACTTAAGGCAGTTTATCACATTAATAGATTAAGGAGAACAATCACTGGATTATCTCAATAGATGCGGAACAGGAAGCTTTTGATAATTTCCACACCAGTTCGTGACAAGTTTTTATAATAAGCCAGGGGGGTAAAAGGGACCTTTCTCACTGTGTTAGAAAATGTCTTTAAAAGAATAAAATAGAAAATTTAATCATTAATAGTGAAGATGTGAACCGCTGTCAAGTCACTGTCTTATTTTATGAACTGGCTGCAAGTTTTAAGGTTTTAGCCAATTCAGAAAGGCAAGAAAAATAAAGGTGTATGCTTGAAATGAAAGGAACAAAGCTGTCAGTATCTGTCAGTAACTGTGGTTCTCTGAGCACCACAGCTGCCATCTTTATCAGATCATTTGTGCCTCATCCCAGGAGTCCATCAGGATTGGGTGTATGGATGGTTGATGCTCCATCATAGAAGGAGGTTGGTCATGGGACCCTCACCTGAGATTCTGGCCACTCCTTGCAGCCATTTCTATGAAATTCTGCACTAACTGCCCCTGGCCCTCAGTCTCAGGAGGTGCTTAAGTACACAGGCTGGGAAAGGGTAATGGAAGGGGCTCCATCCATGTGTCATGGGGAAGCCATCATCCATGCTGGGCAAAGAAGACTTTCCAGTGTGGCTGCCTTGGTGTCACCCATACTCCCCTATGCTCTATAAGGAAGCCCCAGTAAACTCACTGGTTCCTCAGGATGAACTTTAGAGGACTGGCTCACAACAACCTGTAACTCCAGCTCCATAGGATCCAGGGCCCTCTTGTGGCCTACAGAGGTAGTGCATGTACCCCATGTATATACATTCATGCAGGCAAAAAAAGTCTCGTACACATAAAATGGATCTTTTAAATAAAATTATTCGTTTCTTAGATATTTGGTGAGATATGTTTAACGTTTAATTGTTTAAATTTTTAATGTTGCTGCTCAGAGCTCATGAAGCAGAGGAAACATTGTTTACATTCTCTCCAAAGAAGGACTTCTCCAAACACTATCTTATGTGCACTCTGCAAAGGAGACAGAAACTTTACTTAAAATTTGGTTGGGACATGGCTCTGGTAACAGCACACAGAAGAAAGACTGTGCAGAGGCTGGTTATAGAGTGCAGCTTTCTGAAGGGCAGAGAAAGAACTCACGCTGGTCCCAAGCTGACCTTGGAATCCAACAATGGTGACTGGCCTGTGGTTCTCAGTGCCTGCCGTTGGGGGGTGGGATGAAGGGACGGTTGCCATAGGTGAGGACTAAGCTTCATAGCTAGTGACAAGGAAAGGATTTCCCACCAGAGCCCCCCCCCCCCCAGCAGCTCTGGGGATCTGCGAGTCTCTGTGCCTGCCTCTTTCTTTCTTTCTTTCTTTCTTTCTTTCTTTCTTTCTTTCTTTCTTTCTTTCTTTCTTCTTTCTCTTTCTTTCTTTCTTTCTTTCTTTCTTTCTTTCTTTCTTTCTTTCTTATTTTTTATGTGTATGAATGTACTGTCTGCATGCAGGTTGGTGCACCCGTGTCATGCAATGCTGCAGAGGCCAGAAGAGGGTGTCAGATTCCCCTGGAACTGGAGTTAAGGATGGTTCTCAGCTGCCATATGGGTGCTGGAAATTGAACCCAGGTCCTCTGCAAGAGCAGTTGGTGCTCTTAACCACTGAGCCATCTTTCCAGCTCCCCCCCCATTCTGTATTTCTATAAAGTGGTGGCAAGCCAGCAGAAACTGGAATTTTTTGTGAGAAAGGTACAGAGCAAACAAAATGTAAAGTACCCAGAGACATAAAAATATAGAAATGTATATTATAGGACATTAGTAGACTTAGTAAAAGACTTAGTATAAATTTCTGTATTAGTTAAATTTGGTTGAAGGTTTTGGTGAAAATGGTAATACATTTGCACTAATTGGGAATATAAAATGTTAATTGTTCTATTTATAATTTGTATTGAATTTCCAACAATAACTTTGGGGTTAGGCTACACAAATGGCCTCTATTTTTCTGTGTTATACAGTATCAACTTGTAACACTTTCTTTTACTTGTAGGATAATTTAAAGAAATTAAGTTTAAGCTCACTTCCCAAATAAATACCTTATAGTCAATGATAAACAATTTGGGTAAATTTAATGAAAACTTACACAGGATGAACTGGGAAATGCCAGCAGAGAGGCTGACCCATCTGAACATTAAAGAAAAAGGAACCTCAGACTGCCTGAGTCACAGACACTGAGCATCTCTCTGAATTCTATTTGGGTTAACTATTTTTTTTTTATTTTTATTTATTTCCGTATGTGTATGAATGTATTGTCTGCATGCAAGTCTGTGCACCCGTGACGTGCAATGCCACGGAGGTCAGAAGAGGGTGTTGGACTCCCCTGGAACTGGAGTTCTCCTGAAATTGGAGTTTCAGACAGCTCGGCTGCCATGTAGGTGCTGGGGATCGAACCCGGGTCCTCTGCAAGAGTGGTCGGTGCTCTTAACCACTAGGCCATCTTTCCAGCCCCTGGGTTAACTATTTATAATGGGTCCTAATGAAGTTTACCTTTCAGATGCTGAGAAAACTTCCTACCTCTCCCCTTTATAGGAAAAAGAAAAACATGATGGTACTGAAGTCATTCCCTAACTGTAGAGTAGATCCAACTATTATAGTGGTAATTTCTTATAAAATTTCTTATATAACTACCCTTTTTTAATTGACTGATAGGCATAGGAATTGTGAAAGGATAATTCTCTATCTAGAGCCAAATTCAATAGTAAAGTCTTTATAAGCTGTGTAATTAAGCAAAATATATTAATACAGGAGAGCTCTGATATCAGCAATGGATTATTCTCCCTAGGAGATGTTGGCTAGGGGATCCAAGCCCCCAAAATTATAAAGGCCTTTTGCCTATAAGTAGGATATATGCAAGGAGAAAGGCAGCGAGTCCCTGTTGTCAAAGACTTGGTGTAAGCATGAAAAAATGTTTTGAGACGTCACTTGCTAATGTACAGTTGGCCTCTGAAATCCCAGAGAGCGTTACCAAAGGCCACTAAAGCAATAAAGCAAAATATTGGTCTCCTTGAGTCAAGCAAGACTCCTCTGTCAGTGTCAGCTACACCTCAACTGGCAGGAGATACTGTGCAACAGTGGCAGCCATGTGTGTGTGTGTGTGTATAATATATATATATATTATATATATATATCCCAAATCTAATTGGCTATTAGCTCTCTTCTTGAGGAATAACTCACAGCGGATGCCACAAGCTTATGTCCTCTGGTGGTTAAGAGATTGTATAAGCCACAGTAAGAACTGTCATCTTTTACAGAAAAGCCACAGTTTGTGAATTAGCATACCCTCCAAAATCTTTGTCTATGTTCACAGCTTAGCTGGCCATAATAATTAGTACTGTTTAAATGCCTATACATCTAATTGCTTGTGCTTTGTTAGTAATTTTAAAAGGGTACCCCTGGATAAGCTGTCAATCCATGAAGGGAAACAACCTGAACAGACTAGAGTCCAAAATGACATCTCCAGAGAAAATAGACTGTTTTGCTTCTCACCCACTTGTGCCCTTTTCCCAAATCCTAGGGAACAAATTGCAGAAGAGGAGGCGTGACAGAATGTAAGAGCTGCAGAGAGATTGGGGTGAATCATGAGACTACAGCAATATAGACTGGACTCTTATTTGATCAACATGCTTGTGCATTCAGGCTTCTCCAATTGGACTATGGGAACCTTGGGTTGTTCAAAATTTGGATATAGATACTTGCTAATTGGCTTTACATGAATGTTACTTACATTCATTGCTTATGCTTGACAATTAGCTTACTTCATGGTTGGGATTTTTGGATATTAATTGGCCTTAGTGTGAAAATAAAGTTTCAGGTCTGATCTGTCCCCCACTGCCTAGCACTCTAAACAGGCTTGAGCAGCTGGCTATTCTAAACTCAGGTTCCTTTGGGTTGTTAGCCTCACCCATGGGCTCCCCTGCCTCTCAGAAAAATTTAAAAAATAAAATTAAAAGGGTGAGATGTGGGAAAACTTAGTTAAGATGGGGTGCATTCTAAGCCAATGGGGCCTCCCTGGCCACACCCATGGGGTGGGATGTAGTGATGAAAAGGTTTAGGATTTGGCCCTGAGAATTGAGTCACATTCCCTATATAATCAGACATTTTTCAATAAAATCTCTCTCTGCATTTGGACCTCAAAAAAAAAAAAAAAAGAAATGTATAGATGTAAATATCTGATATAAAATGTAAGTATGTAAATATTATGTCTAACTACACGAATCCATAATCCTTAAAATTTTCATATAGGAAAATTAAAGAATTTAAAGATGTATCTTTTAAAGATGCCATAATAAGCTCTCCTTTCTGCCCAAATGAAGGTCTATTTAAAAACCTTCAAAGGTTTTTCATGGAACATTGAAAACCAAATTTTTTAATTCCCAAGAAACATCTCCAAATGTTTAAAACACTCTCAAAGAATAATAATGGTGTTTGACTGTGGCCATGAATATTTCCAGCAGAGGCTAGGCTCTTCTCAGTGGGTCCCAAGAGCAGAGGAAATGCAGGCAGAGGTTGACAGAGACACTCTGTTCTTTGGTCAATCAACACACGTTACTTCTACTCTACTCATAGCCATTGGCAGAGCTTGGTCCTGAATAAACTCAGACTGTCGTCCCTATAAAACATCAAGAAGAGCCAAACCAGTAAGACACCATAAAGGAGCTGTTGTTTAAGGGTGAAGTATCTCCCACAATCTCGTGTTTGAGACTCATTTCCCAGATCCTGGTGCTGTTTGGGAAGGTTGTGGAATCTTTTAGAGGGTGGACCTTTATTGGAGGAGGGTCACTGGGGGCAGGCTTTCGGACTGCTGCTACGATGTGACCACCAGCCTTCTGCCACCATACCTTCCCTGTCAGGATGAAGCATCTCCTCTCAAACTGCAAACCAGAATAAGCCCTCCCTCCCTTTCCTCCCCTTCCCTTCTCTTCTTCTCTCCCTCCCCTCCTTATGTTTCTTTGGTTGGGTATTTCATAACAGCAATGAGTAAAGTGATTGATGCAAGAATCATCACAGGGATTCCTCCAGGAAGCACGTCCAAACCTGTTCCTAACAGCTTTGTTCATAAAAACAGAGAAGCCATTGGAGACTGGCTGACCTTACTGTGTGGTGCACTGAACCTTGCAGCAGTTAACCCTGTGTGCCTCCCTCCTACGTCTACTTAAGTAGCTTTATGGGGATGGTATTTACATCACAGGAATGGGTAAATACTGAGATCAGAAATTTCTTCCCTGAAGACTAAGTTGTTACAAATTATCAGTAAAACCACCATCAGTAACTTAATAGCAAAAAGAATGAAGAACATGGACCATAGAGCAAAACTAATCGAAACAAAGACTGAAGAGGGCTCAATAGATAAAAGCATTTGTAAGCCCAGCACTCAGGACGTAAAGGTCCCTGGGGCAGCTGGCCAGCCAGACTACCTGAATCCTGCAGCTCTGGGTTCAACTGAGGGACCCTGACTCAAAAGATTAAAGTAGACAGCAATTAAAGAGAAGACATGTGATGTCAACTTTTGACCTCTACCCAGTGTTCATCTACCCATGTGCACACCACACACACACACACACACACACACACACACACACAAACAAAACAAAACAAAACAAAAAAACCCTGACCAAAATACATATAAGAAAATGAGGGCTAGAGAGATGGCTCAGTGCAGTTAAGAGCACTGACTGCTCTTGCAGAGGACCCAGGTTCAGTTCCCAGCACCCACAAGGTGGCTAACAACCATCTGCAACTCCAGTTCCAGGACATCTAACACCTTCTTCTGGACTCCAGGCCATGGCTTGCACATGGTGCATTTACGCGCATGCAGGCAAAACACTCATCCACATAAAATAAATAAATCATTTTGTAAAAGACAGCAAAGTGGTCAAAGAAACATTGACAAACAGTCGATCAAAGGACCCAAGAAGATGCTGAGATGAAATCTTGGGATGTGTCTGTGGAGGGAGTTTTCTTTGAATTAATAAAGGAGATGTCTAGAAAGGAGCTGACTCATGGCTACCTACTGGTTCTTTGTGGGAGGAGTGCATGTGTGAATATTCATGTCATCACTAATCTTTTAATTATTCATGCGAGTATTCATTCAGACAGTGTCATCTGCTCGTCTGTGAGTGACTATTTCATAAATTTAATGGCTTGTACGATACTACCATCAACTCAAGTCTGGAGGAATTAAAGAGCAAAAATAATGCAGAGAATCCAATAAATATGCAGAGGAACAAGGAAGAAGTCTCCTGGACGTAGACAAGAAAGAAGTGAGGCAGAGGAAGAAGAAACAGCTGGGCGTTGCCATCTAGAGCTAACCTGGGCAAATGGGCAGGGGATTTGAGCCAAGATTAAAAGGAGGAAAAGAATCAAGTTGGGGGCCCCTTCAACCACTCCATCTCTTTAGGGATAAGAACACAGTGTGGAATTAGCTGCTTTATTTATTACTGGAACAAAATACCTGATAAAAATAACTTCAGGGTGGGGTGGCTTGTGGTGGTGCACACCTTTAGTCCCAGCACCCGGGACTAAACTCTGAGATTGAGGCCAGCTTGGTTTACATAGCTGAGTTCTAGAACAGCTGGGTCTACGGGAAGACCCTGTCTCAAGCAACTACAATAAATAGATATCTTTTTTTTTAATTTTTTTAAATTAATTTTATTTATTTCTGTATGTGTATGAATGTACTGTCTGCATGCAGGTCTGTGCACCTGTGTCGTGCAATGCCGTGTAGGTCAGAAGAGGGTGTCAGATTCCCCTGGAACTGGAGTTCTCCTGGAACTGGAGTTTCAGACGGTTCTCAGCTGCCATGTGGGTGCTGGGGATCGAACCCGGGTCCTTTGTGTAAGAGCGGTCGGCGCTCTTAACCGCTAGGCCATCTCTCCAGCCCCAGAATAAATAAATATCTTAAAGGGGAAAGGGGGTTATTTTGGTTCATGGTTTGAAGGTGCAGTCCATTATGGTGTGGGGATCACAGGAGGAGGGGGACTTAAGGCAGCGGGTGACACACATGGCATATGCAGTCAGGAAGCAGATGTTAGTGCCCGGCCTGCTTTGCCCTCTTTATTCCAGAGACTCCAGCCTGTGGGTTAGCAATGCCCACATGTAGGGTGAACTTTCCAGATTGCTTGATTTGCACTAGAAACACCCTCAGAGACCTACCCAGAGGTGTACCTACCAACCTGATATCGCTCAACTGTCACCATGCCTGTAATGTTTTGAAAGTAAATGTTTTTACACTTAAGAAATCTGTCTTTCATGCTTGAAGGTAACTAAAAAGTGTTGTGAGGATTGTAAATGCTCAGGAAATTACTATATACACATTTACACCATCAGACACACCAGGTGGCCACAGTGGAGAACTTGACACCAAACTCAAGAGGCCAAGCTGGACAACACATCGCTCTGTCCGCTGAGTGACTCTGGATCCTCTTCATCTCCTGCCAGTGTCCTGCTATTTGATCTCTACCCCACAGTCAGGCGTACTGTTTTGTGAAATTTAACAAACAACACTTAGAGAACAAGTAAACAAACAGAAACCAAACAATAACAGCACCTGCTCTGTCTATTCCCGTCTTCACTGAGTGAAAGCTAAATGGGATCTGTTGTTTGTACTTACTCCATGGCGTGCCTGTGTGTTCCACACTTGCCTCTGCAGTGTTGCCCGGGAGCTGCCAGAGGTGGTCCACACTGAAATCCAACTTTTTGAAGATGCACCCCAATATACTACCTGCATAATGAACTCAGATCTCTCCCTAATTCTCACTAACAGCCCTCTAATTGCTCACTGACTGGGCAGGTTTTAGCTGTGTGAGAATCTATATTCGTTACCTGCCTGCTGGCTGCAGTGTGGTATAAAAATAAGTTAAGGAGATGTCAGCATCCACCTCTGAACAAAGCAACTGGGGACTTCACAAGAGGGCTGTGTGGTCCATGAACAATTCCTACTTGCCTGGGTCCATTCTCTGTAAAGGTGAGACATAAAATAGAAAAGCAATAATGTAATGACATTTGTTAAGTCACAGTGAGGAAGATTTTCAGCTTCCTTTCTTGTTACTGTGAGAAAAGACCCCAACCAAAACAAGGTAGGAGAAAAAAGGTTTATTCCTGCTCACAGCTTGAAGGCCCATCAAGGGGAAGGCATGGCGGCAAGAGCGGGAGGCAGCTGGTCACATGATATCCCTAGTCAGGAAGCAGAGAGATGATGGCTGGTGCTCAGCTTGCTTTCTCTTTATTCAGTCCAGGACCCCAGCCCGTAGGATGGTAACACGCACAGTGGGTCATCCCTCAGAGCCCCCCCCCCAAGGGGACCATCTCTAGATGATTCCACATCCCACTGCATGGGACTGCACTGTCATCTGCAGTGTGGAGAGACGGCACCCCCTTCCATACACAGCCTGGGCCAGGAACAGATCCAGGTCACTGGTCGGAAAATGACTAAAATGAAAACTCAGCCAGGAGTCTATGCTATACCAGCCTAACAGGATTCTTGCTGCAGACACAGTAGGCCACCAGACCCTACGGGGGTGATGGCAGAGCCTCTTCAGACCTGGGGGTGCAGGTGTCAAGGGTGCGGTTCACTAAACTCAAGCAGGCTTCTCTCCTAAAACTGGGACGTGCAGGCAGTGCACAGATGGGCCCAATGAGCCAACCTCAAGTTTAACCAAAGACCGTCTGCACGACCGTGGGGAGTATGTCACCTGTAGCCCATCCTGGGTTCTTTGGGGGCAGTGTTATGGTGCCTACTGTGTGTGGCTGGCTGTACCTGTCTTGGCTTCTTTATCTGCAGGAAGAACATAAACATCAATGATATTCACACATTCAATTTTGAGGCAAAAAGATTCCTGAAGATGTCCCTTTCACACACTCCCTGAGGATTGGGGATGAGGCAGGAGACCACCATTTGCAGACGTCACACCTTGGTGGGCACCGCCTCTGCCACAGACTTTGTTATTTGACCATGGTAAATAGGAGGTACAGATCAATGATTCTGTACTGGAGGGAGGGAGCAAGGGAGTGAGGGAGGGACAGAGAGAGAGAAATACAGATAATACATACATAAACATATAGACATATACATTAAAGATAATTGACAGATAGGTGATAGATGATAGATAGATAGATGATAGATACTTGGTAGAAAAAAAGATACATGGTAGATAGATGATAGGTGATAGAAAGATAGGTGATAGATTAGATAGATGATAAATTGAAGATAGATAGGTAGATGCTAGATTTGTAGATAGATGATAGGTAGATAGATGATAAATCTATAGATAGATGATAGATAGATAAGAGATACATGATAGAGATAGATGATTGATAGATAGATAGATAGACAGATAGATAGATAAATGATAGATAGATGATAGATAGATGATAGATACATGGTAGAAAAAAGATACATGGTAGATAGATGATAGGTGATAGATAGATGATAGATAGATAGATAGATAGATAGATAGATAGGTGATAGATCACCTATATTCAATCTATCATCTCTCTATCAATCTATCATCTATCATCTCTCTATTTAGAGAGATGATAGATTAGAAAGATGATAGATCGAAGATAGATAGATGATAGATTTGTAGATAGATGATACATAGATAGATGATAAATCTATAGATAGATGATAGATAATAGATACATGATAGAGATAGATGATAGATTATAAATAGATAGATGATAGATAGATAGATAGATAGATAGATAGAGAGATAGAGATAGATGATAGAGAGAGACAAGAAGAGACAGAGGGAGAGACAGAGGAGGTAGAAAGACAGGGAGGGGGAAGGGAGGCAGAGGAAGGAGGCATAGAGAGAGGGAAAGACAGAGGAAGAGAAGACAGAGAAAAAAGTGACCACTGGTAAAGGAAAAAGCAAGAGAGAGAGAGAGAGAGAGAGAGAGAGAGAATTCAGAGAGTTGAGTTGAAGGCTGCACAAACTCTTCCAGGAGTGGAGGGGTAGAATGAGTGGCGACTGGAGTGGACGGAGCTGTCTACCACCTGAGGGTCTTTCAACGGACTTCTAAAGTCCTATTTTATTTTAGTTGATGCCTAGTAATTGTACACATTGCACGGTCCACCGTGAACTCTCCACACACACACAACGCGCGGTGATGGAGTCAGCAGTTAGCATATCCACATCCTAAACACTCATCATTTCTTTGTGATGACTGTGCTCACAACCCTGGTCCACATGTAAGTGAAATACACAAGTCAGTCCTGCCACTAGGTGCTGCCAGCCGGGGCAATGGGAGTCCCTGGATCTGTTTGTTGAGGTCCCTGTGGTGAGGTAGGGGGCTGGGATCCACCTTGCTCTCTCCTGAAGTTTCTAGCAATACACATAACCTTCTGAAGTTTTTGCAGTCATCTTTCTCCTCTTGAGGATCAAATGCAGTAACACTCAGCAAGGGTCTAGAGACAGCTTGCTTGCCACACGGCAATACTGTAACAAACTTGAACAACCTCAAACTGCCCTTAGACTTCTTGTTCTGTCTTAGCCTGTGTTGTCCTTGGGAGTTGCTAGGAAATGTGGTTTCCCAGGTGGCCCTCAAGTAGACACTGGCTTCTTAGATGAGGATGCTGCATCACATGGGGTTGCATACCTGTGGGGGGGCGGTTACAAAAAAGTATCATTCGTATTAGGTTTCTGAATATGTGCAAAATAAATTGAAAGCTAAGCGCCGGTGTGTGCAGTTGCTCTATGCATGCTGTCACAGCAGGCAACCCTACACCAGCTCCCAGAACATAGCAGCTTAGATTCCAGACTGTTGCCTGTCGCAAACCACAGTGCTTTTACTGTACAAACTTGGCTGTTTTTGCAGAAACATAACGGTTTAATGACAGAAAAACAAAACTTTAAAATACTTTTCCGGGCTAGAGAGATGGCCTAGCGGTTGAGAGTGCTGACCGCTCTTGCAGAGGACCCGGGTTCGATCCCCAGCACCCACATGGCGGCCAAGGGCCGTCTGGAACTCCAGTTCCGGGAGAACTCCAGTTCCAGGGGAATCCGAGACCCTCTTCTGACCTCCGCGGCATTGCACGACACAGGTGCACAGACTTGCATGCAGACAGTGCATTCGTCACATACGGAAATAAATAAAATTAATAAAAAAAATTTTTAAAATACTTTTCCACCATTATTCTTAACAGGTAAGTATCAAATTAGTATATCTTTAAATTGATTGGGATAGAATGATTTTTTAAAAATGCCATTTGAGCCGGGCGTGGTGGTGCATGCCTTTAATCCCAGCACTTGGGAGGCAGAGGCGGGCAGATCTTTGTGAGTTTGAGGCCAGCCTGGTCTACAGAGTGAGCTCCAGGACAGCTGGGACTACACGGAGACCCTGTCTTGAAAAGACCAAAAAAAACTGCCATTTGAGGGACTGGAGAAATGGCTCAGTGGTTAAGAGCACTGGCTGCTCTTGCGGAAGACCTAGATTTGGTTCCTAGACCCTTTTTCTGACCTTTGTGGGCATTGCATGACATGGGTGACTTACATACATGCAGGCAATACACTCGTACAAATAAAATAAAAATAATAAATAAAATATTTTAAAAATTGCTGTTTGAGGGGCTGGAGAGATGGCTCAGCAGGTAAGAGCACTGTCTGCTAACAACTGTCCTTAACTCCAGTTCCAGAGGATTCAAGGCCCTTTTCTGACCTCTGTAGGCATTGCACACATGTGGTACACTTACAGGCAAAACATTCATATACATGAAAAAATACATAAATAAAATTGAAAACTGATGTTTGAGTTGCTGGCTTAAATTTCATTTAAAAATCATGAAATTATTTGATCTCAGCACTCAGGAGGCAGAGACAGGTTGATCTCTGTGAGATGGAGGCAAGCCTGGTCTACATAGTGAGTTCCAGGTCAACTTGGGTGACTGGGAGACCCTGTCTCAAAACAAATCATTAAATCAACTGTGGGCTGAAAAATTCCAACCATCTTCGACACCACCCTGAAACATACCTCCACCCCTCTGCACTCTGTACTTATCTGAAGCAGTGTTCTCCGTATCGACAATTATAAAATCAAAATATCGCCCAGCTCTGCAAAACATCAAAGATGTTCTCTGTCCTGCAGAATCAAATCCTCAGCCAAAAATTAATGCTGTGTGTAAACATAAACAAGCACACCATCTCATTAGTATGCAAATTTGCTTTTGTCTTTAATAAATGGTAAAATTATATGTGTAGCAAACAATTGTCTAAAACAAATGTCTTTATAGTTTATTAACAACAGACATTTGATATGCATACCTAATTTCTATACCTATATATCTAAGGCCATGTAAACATCTTACCAGCAAGAAGGAGCAGTGGATGGGGACAGCTTAAGAGACCCTGTAACAGTGATGGGTAGAGTTCCCAGGAGAAAAGAGGTCTGGGGTTGTAAAATAAGGAGTAGAGCAGGGAGGAGGGAGGACGGAGAATAAGGGAGGGATGTAGACAATCCCCCAGGCCTGCTGGGGAATTTCATGGTCCGACCACGAACGAAAGGGGGCGAAAGGTGCACAGTCAAGACACAGACCGTCGGAATTGGGTGAATGCAGGCAGAGGGCGAGCTGCCATGGATTCATTTATTGGGGGCAAGTTTAAGGTTTATGTACTGTTCGAATTCCACTCTCCTCTTAGTGCAGTCGTCCTGTGGCCTTGTGATTGGCCCAGGTCTGCAACTCAGCTGCTTGTATGGTCTCGCCTGCCTAGGGCAGGTTAGGTTGATGAGGGACAAGCCCTGCACAGATCATTCTCAGCATACTGTAGGCTACTACAGAGGGAGGAGGGAGGACAGAGGAAAATAAGTACTAAACTTCAAGGACCTCCAACGTGGAGTAACTGATAGAAGAATGAGTCTGGTGCCAACTGTGGGCAAACAGGAAACAAGGCTGAGTGGACTTTACACAGGATAGGAGATTGGAAGAGCCAGGAAGAAAAATAAATCCTGGAAGAGAAAACGCTCTGCTGTGTTACAATGGATGAAGATCCAGATTTGGAGTGACAAACATCCCTTGGACTGAGGGCTGTGGAAGTCACTGCCTCCATTGGCTGAGGGACAGAGCTGAGGACTGATGGGGAGTTAGAGTGGGTGGGAGATAGGCTACGAAGCCCCTGGAGGCTGCTGTCACCAGCTGTGCCTTGGGGTGCAATGCTCGGTGGATGAGAGAAAGCAGGATCCGAATCCCATTATACTCCTGCTTGCAAACCTGTGGAGGCCACAAGAGGGCATCAGATCCCCTGGGACTGGATGGTTGTTAGCTGCCCTGTGGGTTCTGAGAATCAAACCAAGGTCTTCTGCAAGAACAGCCAGTGATCTTAACCACTGAGCCATCTGTCCAGCCCCTTTAGCATTAATCTTTATTAGTTATATTATATTACATTATACAGTAATACATTAATATATGTATAATGTATAATAAATTAGTCTTATTAATTATATTACATTATAATATATTATATAGTAATACATTAAAATGTAATACATATAATGTATAATAATGTATTAGTCTTAATTATATTACATTTTAATTATTATATAGTAATGCATTAATATACAACACATATAATGTAAAATAATAAAATATTAGTCTTAATTATATTACCAGTCTAAAGCTAGTAATCCTTCTCTTCAAGGCTGACATCACAGTTATCAGGACAGCAGCTTTTGCAAGGTCTTCTTCCAGACCCCATAGTGACTCTAAGGTCATCCAAACCCTAAAATAAGGTCCAGGCATCATCCTAACTAACTTACCTTGCCTTCTGGGTTGTCCTTTCTTGGAGTTAATCTCTCCTATACTCACCTTGCATTCCAGAATCAAGAGATCTGGGTAATAAATATCATAATGAGAGTTAAAACTACCCAGAAGCCTTCCTACCTGACAAGGTTGCGTATGGGAGCCCTGAGACAGATTCCCCCAGACCACACCACCCTGTGTCATGTGCCTTTTCTTGATGATGGATGAAACAAGCGTCTCTTCACCAGGCAGTACACTAAGCACAGACCAGAAATCCAAAGGAAGAATTCCACCCAAGCCTGGCTTGGTGAGTAAGGATTTGATTGGGGTGTCGTGCAGGACCACGGGTTACTCACGATCAACTCCATCACTGAAAACCTCATCCAAGTGAGGCAAAGAATAAGGAATGGGGTTTCAAAGAGAGAAGGCAGTGGCAGCAGAGGCTCGGAAACCTTTCCTGCTGCCGGCTGTCGATAAGAAAACCAAGTCTGTGCAGAAATAGCCATGCCTAATATGTCAATGACCCCCATAATATGTCAAGGTGGCCTCACTTGAGTCTTTTCTGAAGCAGGACTGGCTGATCCCGTTCTGATCCTGTTTCTGGCCTTAATAAATTATCTCTTTTCCAGTAATTCTCCCCACATCTCTCTGTATAATTCAATGTTCAGATACACAAGAACATGGAGATGTCAGTGGATGCCCCCCCCCAAATTCAGATCTGTCCCAAAATAGAGAGTGGAAACAGGATTTAAATAATCCTACTGAAAGGTCTGACTGGCTGAAGAAGGAGGCAGAGGCTTCCAGACTGTCCTGGCTTCATTCTGTTGCTGTGATCAAGACTCTGGCTCAGTTGCAGGTTATGGTTCATAACTGCAAGGAAGTCAAGATAGAAGCTGGAAGACACATCCCCAGGCAAGAGCAGACAAATGGAGGGTCCTTGTTTTTCTGGGCTGTTGTGCAAAGGCATGGGGGCAGGGTCGGGTCCCCAGTGTCCTTGGGGCTTCAGGGAGCAATCTAGGCACCTGCCAACCAGAGGATTGTTCTCAAGGCTGGGAGCCTTTCTATTCAAAGCAGGCTTATCTGCAGCAGCAGCTCTGCTCCTATTGTTAGACTTCTCGGCAGTCGTGGCTTCGGATTCCCATGCGCTCATTTTACAAACCAAAACAAGTCCTGATGCTCTTCTTTGCAACTGCTGGGGCAGGACCTGCAGGAAGCTGGGCCCGCTGTGATGTTGCCTCTGCCTGCCCAATGACCTGGCATGGTGTTCAAATATAATCCACAGTTAACAACCGCATGTTGATTTTGTGGCTGGTCAGAAGGGACAGGCATGGCTCAGTGCAGCTTGTTCACTGGGAACGCTACGCTTTGCGGGCAGGATGGGACAAACATCTAATAGTGTTCTGGATGGGTGATACCCAGTAGCATCATTGCTTTCTATAAAGTGTTTAAAATTTCCATCCATTCATTAAATGACCAAAAAAACTCAGGCACTGGGCTAGAGTCTTCATATACAATGTTGCAGACCATTGTAATGAATCAGTGCCCATGTGCCCCCACACCTACTCAGTTTTCCATCCATATGTCCATCCATCCACCCATCCACCCATCCACCCATCTACCCATCCACGCACCCAACCATCTATCCATCCATCCATCCACCCATCCACCCACCCATCTACCCATGCATCCATCCATCCACCCACCCATCCACCCACCCATCCACCCACCCATCCACCCACCCATTCATCCACCCCATCTACCCAACCATCCATCTATCCATCCAACTGCCCATCCATCCATCTATCCATTCATCCATCCATCCACCCACCCATCCATCCATCCATCCATCCATCTATCCATCCATCCATCCATCCATCCACTCCCATCTACCCAACCATCCACCTATCCACCCACCCATCCATCCATCCATCCATCCATCCACCTACTCATCCACCCATCCTTCCACTCATCTACCCATTCATCCATTATCCATCCATCCATCTACTCATCCTTCCACCCAAGCATCCATGCACCCATCCATCTGTCATCCACCATAAATCTATCCATCATTCATCCATACATTTATCAATCCATTCATCCATCTATTCATCCATGAATCTATTCACCTATTCACTTACCTATCCTTCTATCCATCCAATATAAATATATATATATATACTCATTTATACTTCTCTCTATTCACTTCTGCATCTATCTACTCATTCATACATTCATCATCTGTCCATCTATCCAACTTATTTCTATCCATCCACCTACTCACTTATCAATCCATCCATGTAAACATGGATGGCATGGTGCATACATATACACATCTATCCCAGCCCCCTTCTATCCATCCATACACACATCTGTCCATTTATCTATCAATCATTCATATTTCTGCTATGTATCCACCCATACATTCATTGATACATCTGCTCACTCATTAATCCATCCACTCACCCACCCTTCATTGTTCCTCAAATTCTCTGGACCAGGAATTGTGGGAATTGTGACAGGGATATGGACAGAAAAGACCATGCTCCTGATGCTTTAGATGGGAACAGGTCCTCTACTGGAGGCCTTGCTAGAAGCTGCTCATGTTACATTCTGGCATCAAATTAATCTACACTTTCCACGTCCTGTGACGTAGTAAGGGTCAGAGTCTAAATGTCGTTGTTATGATCTTGATATGATATGCTCCCCCTAATGTTTTGTACTTGGTCCCCAATGTAAGTGTGTTCAAATGCAGGACTCTTGTGAAGTAATTGGATCTGCCCAAGGCTGGATTCATGATCTGTAAGAAGCTTTCTTTTTGTGCCAAACAGGGACCACGCTGCCCTGCTAAGGGAAGGGGGACGCAGCACCTGCCAGCAGCTGCTGTAGGGAGCTGGCCTCTTGGCACAGAGACCAGCCGGCTACTTCCCATAGCCCATCCCGGGTGGTACTTCCAACTCAGGCCCTTAGCCTGGACCCACGAGACACGTGATCCACTCTTGGCCGTGACTTCCCACCTGCCCAGAGACTGCTGAACCCTGGACAGGAATTTCCAGGCTGATGGCTGTTGGCCTATCTTCAGCCTATGTCCACTCACAACACCAGCTACCCGGATAAGTGGTCCGCAAGGGGACCTCTTTCCAACCCACTGGCCACCTGAACGAAATGCAGGCCTACCTTGGCCTGTATGCGTGCGCAATAATTAATAAAAATGATGGGCAGAATTCTGTGATGATGTTACTTGGAAATTCAAATGTATTCCTTGCTACAGCCTGCTTTTATAAACCAAATGATGTCAGTTCCCAGAGCCAATCATAGGGCCCCCAACTCCGCCCCACTGCACATCATTGCCCCACCCAGCGTCACGCACCTAGGCCACGTTGTTTCCTCCACCTTGGGGTGGGGTGGCCTGAGGGATGCTAGCTGAGAACTAGCCTGCAATTCAAACTGGATCTTCCTACAATGATCTGATGGCACTCTTGTTTGGGAGTACTGGAAACCTTTGAGGGTGGAAACGTCACCTCCGAAAACATGAGGCACAATGAATCTTCCCTTTCAAGTTGTCTCTATGTGATACAGAGATGAAGAGTCTAGTGTGCAAAAGGCTAAAGAATCTAATGGAAGGGATTCCAGTTCAGCCCAGCCCAGGCTGTGGCATGGGCGCTGGCTGCTGGCTGATATTTGTCATCCTTATGGTGAGAACAGCAAGCAGTGGTAGAGAAGAGTTTTTAAAACTCAGGTCATAAAACTTTAGCTTTAGTTACTAAGTGACTGAAGAAAGTTGCTTTGCAGAGGAATCGGGGCCATTAAATAGAAACCAAAGGGGCTAAAGAGATGGCTCAGGGATCAGAGGGCATACTGCTCTGGCAGAAGACCCAAGTTTGGTTCCAAGCACCCACATGGCAGCCTGTAGCAGCCTGTAGTTCCAGGTGATCTGATACCCTCTTCTGGACTCAGCAGGCACCTGCACTCACGTGTGTCATAATCTCATACAATCATATACACATACATGTAATTAAAAATGAACCAACTGTTTTGAACCTAGTAAATAAAAAAACATGCCCTGAGCCTGGCATGGTGACACACACCTGTAATCCTAGCACTTGGGAGGCAGAGGCAGGCAGATCTCTATGAGTTCAAAGCCAGTCTGGTCTACATAGTGAGTTCCAGGACAGCTGGGGCTACAGGGAGACCCTGTCTCTAAAAGACAAAAACAAAACAAAAAACAACAATAAAAAAATAGATGCCTGAGGGAGTATCAGAAATCTGCGAGACCCACCCATGGCAGACTTCAGAGTGTTAAAGTATAACCTCATTTGAAAGACTTTCCCTTGGGAGAAGAGCACTGCTATAGAGCCCGGAGCTTCCTAGGAAGATACGTCTCTAGGCTGTATTTTATTTTACCACGATGTTTAGAGGCCACTGTAGTTGCCCCCCCCCCAGGGCTCAACTGCTGTTCCTGTGGGCAGTAGACCTTGATGTGACCTTGTCAAGCTTGTTTTCCAGCCATGCACACTGGAAGAGTCTTAGGGTCCTAAAGACTTCTGCCAAGATTGCAAAGAAAGATCTGAGAGGCTAGGCAGTGTGTGGGGAGAGTTCTCTGCAGTGTGTGGGGGTGGGTTGGGGGAGGGGGTCTCCCTGCAGGCCTCTCCTCCCAGAGCCAGATGTGGAGGGCTGTGAAAGTGAAGCTGATAATTCAGTTGAGACTTTGCAGATGCCAGAGATGAAGAACAAAGGCCGAGGGTGGAGCCAGCACAAAAGATCCCATGTGGGCTTTAGCTGACAGGTCCAGAGGGACCTTTGTAGATCACATGGTACCGGTCCATGCCCCAGCTGATAGGTATGGACCTGCAGAACTTAGTGCTTCTATGCTTGGTTCTGATATGACTTTGATCTGATTCTTCCTGGTCATTTTTCTGTGCTGGTCTTTTTTTTTTTTTTTTTTTTTTTTATCTTTGATGTGTATGAATGTACTGTCATGCATGCAGGTCTGTGCACCCGTGTCGTGCAATGCCGCGGAGGTCAGAAGAGGGTCTCGGTTTCCCCTGGAACTGGAGTTCTCCTGGAATTGGAGTTACAGACGGTTCTTAGCCGCCATGTGGGTGCTGGGGATCGAACCCGGGTCGTCTGCAAGAGCGTCGGTGCTCTTAACCGCTAGGCTATCTCTCCAGTCCCTGCGCTGGTCTTTAAGAATAAGAATGATGGGGCCTGAGAGAGGGATCAGTGGTTAAGAGCATTGACTCTTCTTGCAGAGGACCTGGGTTCAGTTCCCAGCTCCCACATGGCAGCTAACAACCACCTGTAACTCCAGTTCCGGGAGATTCTGGGAGCTTCTTCTGACTCTGCAGGCACTGAAGGACGTGGGTGCACTTAGATACACGCAGGCAGTACACTCATGCACAAATAAAATAAAATAATAAGAATAAATAACCCATTCCACTGTCATACATAGGAAGTACAAAAATCACTTTGTTGATTGTTATTTTGTTTTTATCATTTTTGCTTTATGTGTATGAGTGTATTGCTTAGATGCATTCCCTTGGAGGTCAGAAGAGGGTGTCAAATCCCTTGGAACTGGAGTTACAGATGGTTGTTAGCCGCCATATGGGTGCTGGGAATCAAACCCTTTTCTCTGTAAGAACAGCCAGTGCTTTTACCTGCTGAGCCATCTCTCTTGCCTCTGGCTTCTTTTGTTTTTTTAACTGTTGGGGTTCAAAATCTTTTGTTACCTTCCCTTTTCTTTACAGGAATCTACTAGTTACTTTTCTGTGGCTGTGACAAAAAACCACATCCAAAAACAATTTAGAGGATAAAAGGGTTTATTTTGGCTGACAGTTCCAGAGAGGGTGCAGTCCTTCATGGGGAGGGGGTGGGGGTGGAAGGAATTACCACAGAAGGAGCGTGAAGACAGCCAGAGAGTCAGGAACAGAGGAATCACAATTTAAAACTTGCAAATCTGGGAACTCTTGGAGATAGACTGGATCTATTGTGACACAGCGTAGACACGAGACTTTTGAGGGCCAAGGATGGAATGCTATGGTTAAATTATGTGACGTTTCCAAAGGCTAGTGATGTTTGGAGCTTGAGTGACAGCCAATGGGCATTAGGGAACTGATTTGATTTTGAAGCTGTGGTGCATAGCCTTCAATCGTTAACTTGACACAACCTAATATCACCATAGAAGAGTCTGAATGAGGGCTGGTCTGCATCGAGTCTGTGGGCAAGTCTGGGAGGAATTGCCTTAATAAAGTTAATTGATGTGGGAAAACTTAGCTCACTGTTGGCAGCACCCTTCCCTAGACAAGGGGTCCTGAGCTACGTATGAGTAGACAAATCAAGCTGAACGCTATCGAGCGAGCAAGCAAGCGTGTGTGCATTCATTTCTCTCTGCCCCCACCTGCTGGTGCGATGTGAGCAGGGGTCTCCCTCTGCAACTGTGACTTCCCCATAGTGATGGACTGCAGCCCAGAATCAGGAGTTGAAATAAACTCTTTTCCTCCTAAAATGCTTTTTGTCAGAGTACCTTATCAAAGTGTTAAGTGAAGTAACACAGTCCCAGAAAAACAAACGACAAATGGTATCCCTCATCTGCGGATGCTAGCGCTAAGTACCTACTTGTAAGGCAAACTGAGCAATGTTAATGTGATCTGAAAACAACTGTGCTCTTATATTGTGAATCCCTTAACAGGTTCTAGAACTAAGCTACCATTTATTTTCAGAGTTAGGATTTTTTGGTCTATGGATGAAGGGTATGTATATTTTAGAGTAATATAAGATCAAAGGAATGCAGAAAAAAAGTGTCAGAAATAAAAGTAGAAGAAAATCTTTGACCTTATCAAGGGATTAGTCCTACCTTGATGGATTCATTATTTGATGTCTTCATCAGAGGTAGGACTTAGGGGAGGGGAACTGGGTCCCTGTTGGTATGTTCTGAAAAGATACATCTTGTCCAATTAAAATCAACCCCCCCTTCTTTCCTGACTACCACAGAGCAGGTTCCCTCCATTTCACCTTCTCATGTTAGACCCAATCAGTGGGACCAGCCCCTGCTTTGGGTCTAAGTTGGAGAAGGTGGAAACAATAGAATGACTTGGCGTTACCCTAGGAGTGAACAAACCAACAGACAGACTGAGCACCATCTCTTGGCTACATGGGTTCTCACCTGTACTTATATGCCCTTTCAACCACCTTCCATCCTGGCACCCCGCACCCCACACCCCCATCCAGTTTGACTTTATCGCCTTTTCTTTAGAAGGAACTATTTTAAGGCATGTCTGTCAAGGTTTGCTTGGATGGAGGGCCCACACAGGCAGTGCAAACTGTTTTTCTCCTTGGTGGTCTGTAGATGTGCACAATGATATTTAATGCTGAGTGATGATTGGTAAGCCTTTGTCGAATGAATGAATGAATGAATGAATGAGGGGAGAGAGAGAAAAAGAGAGAGAGAGAGAGAGCATTCAATTAATACTGTTCCTCTCAGCTAAGAGGGCCGTTTTCGCCCAGAAATGGTGGGTTTTATACTTTGGTATAAATACACTTTTAAGCTGGATACACTCTGCCTTTAATGGATGAGTAGAGAACTCCCCAGAGCTTCCCTTATCTGGCTGGGATTCTCCACTTGGAGGAATTACGCTGCATGCATGCCTTTTTAAGGAAGATCTGCTCCCAGAAGGTAGACTGCAAATCAGATGGCCCCAGATTCCTTTTCCAGAGTGCTGGCGAGACCCTGAAGGAGACAGAGAGGCCACTCGGTGTTGTGCAGACGTTATCACAAACCTTCTCATGTCTAGCTTGTTCTCCTGAATACCCACTTATCTTTCCAGAGACGTTTTCTCCACGAGTGCTCTCCTTCCACTGTTTCGCCTGCTACATTGGTGGGAGGGCTGGAAATGGGCCCACCCTTCTCCTGCCCATCATGGGGGTTGGGTCCAGGTGAAGGCTAGTATTCGTACTAAAAGCCAGGTTCTGGGAACTGAACCCAGGATCTCTGCAGGAGCAGTCAGTGCTCTTAACCACTGAGCCATTTCTCCAGTCCCAATAAACCTTTATTGGTAAATAGTCACAGGAGGAGATTAGTAATAAATAGCGATACAGAAGCCATGATAATAGCTTTATGACATGAATTATGAGAATGTAGTTCCTCTGCCTCTCCTTCTTTTCTCCTTCCATCTCAAGATATCTTATTCTACTACATCTGACCATGGGAAATGACTGCAAGAAAAACTGTGGTTGTTATGGGAAATAAATTGAGAGCGGCTGGCTCCATTGAGAAGACTCCAGGGTCCAGTGAGCATTTCCCTTTGTCACACGGGGTCTCTGCTTGAACACCTTGTCTGGACAAACTGAAGCCCTGATTATAAATACACACACGTTTTATGGGCTTTTTCACCTCATTCTTGAACAGTATCCATGTTGGTGGATTTGAGACTTTCAACACAAAAGGGTACGCATGCTTTAGGTTATTATAGGAAATTTAAGCATCGTGTGTGCAAAGGGGTGGGACATTCCCACTGACATGATATATTTCGGGTGCCAGTATAATCTCTGCCATTTTAAACAAATAAGATACAATGCAGGCAGATGTTTCTTTAAGACGATTGCAATAGGCAGCATTCACAAACTATAGTTATGTCTGTCTTGTGGCAGCCCAAGGCTGAGCTCATACTAGAAGGTTTTTCCTTCTTAAACCTTTGAAACACAGACCTAATAGAGGCTTATAAGGTTAAAACCTTAAAAGCACTATTGCAAAGTCCTAACTGTTATTCCTACGTATGTCAACAAGAATGCTTATTATTAGGAGTGCCTAAGTTTCTTCTCCAGTACATTGCTTAGTGCCTATTCATCTATCACACAGAATGGAGTTATTTTGAGGTCATGGTGCATTAGTTTCACATTAGGTTAATTTTCTCTCATTGTAGTTAAGGCTGGACTGCCATGAAGGAATGTTTCAGAGAGAAAACTGTGCAGTACAGAACCAAAAAAAATGCTTTCAGGAGGAAGCAAGGGTCAAAGCTGTTGGTGAGAAGCATTCTCAAGAGGAGAGAGGAGCAGAAGCCTTCAAAGCAAGTCAGAAGAGAGACTAGAGCAAAGACTGGATAAGGTTTACTGGAAAATGGGTTAAACTGGAGATGCCCCATGCAAGATGGCAGCCACCTGCCCCCGTGGCCACAGGACACCAACCACTGTGGAGTGATGTGGGTACCATGCTGTCACATACCCATAGGCCTAGCATGGAAAATCAGAATGCAAATTATGCCCATTCAGAATGCAAATTATGCCCATTAAAATGTCCTTATTCATAATATGTTGAAGTGATAGTATTTTGGAGTTAGTAGCTTAAATAAAATATACTTTTAAATTCCATTTTAACTGTTTCTATTTTGTGTGTGTTTGGTATGCATGTGTATGTATACATGCTTTTACATGTATGTGATGCATGCGCGTGGGTGTGTGTACAGGTGTGTAGGCACATGCATGAGGAGGTTTAAGGTTGGTACTTAGAATTATCCTTGATTGGTATTCCATCTTATTCATCTAGGCAGGGTCTCTTAATCAAACCCAGAGTTTACCAATATGGTTCGTCTTCCTAGCCAGCTTGCTCTGTAGAAACCCTGTCTCCCTCTTCTGGAGCTGGAGTGATCACATCCATGCCACGGTGCCCACCCAGGAATTATATATAGGTGTGCCACTATCTCCACTTACCAGTAACCACTATGCCATCTTCCCAGCTCAAATCTGTTTTTTTTAAATCTTCAATGTAAACACTAGGAAGCTCGAAACTGTGTCTGTGGTTTGTGTCAGATCTCTGTTGGATGGAGTTAGGCTGGAGAGGTATGTGGCACCAGATCCTGAAGAGCCCTGCAGCTGTCACAGGGAGGATGAAAGGTTCACAGAGTGAGAGGGTGTGACAGGAAGAGGCTGTGCTCTGGGTTTCTAGAATGCGATCATGAGTTCTGGGCCAATGGAGAGTCAGGAAGCAAAGTCAGAGAGACGAAACACAACCTCTGTTACTAGTAATTTCTGCATTTGATAGTAGGAGACTAGACTAGAACTCTCATCAATGGCAGGGATAGCCTGATTGACCCCATCACCAAGCAAAGAAATCCCCATCCCACGGAGACTGATTTGCGAGAAGTGCCGGATCCTCACAGGCGATCCCCTCCTACAGCAACACATGTGAGAGTGATCAAAGGGCAGAGAAAAGAGAACTGGCTGAAACCAGTCTGCCTTTCCCCTAAACTCATCGGGAGTGGACGGGGTGGGGGTGGGGGGGGGAAGCATCCTTTCTCCTCTGCGGAATGAGACATAGGCTGAGAAAAGGCAGACATGCCAGGGCCCAGCGTGACTTCTGAGAACCTCCCCCGTGATAAGCAGAAAGGCTTCCAACCCTGGTGGTTTAAAACAACTCATTGTTTCATGCTCCCACAGACCCGGCCACACTGCTTCCTCTTCTGTGGGTTTAGAAGGCTGGAGCCTGGGCTTCAGGGGGTGTGGCCCATGTCCAGAGAGTTTGAATTATTTGTTCAAAATACTTGCTATCCCCCCCCCATCAGCCCATTACTCGGGCCCCTCTTCTGATATAGCTTTGTACAAGATGAGGTGTGCATGCACTTCCTGCCCTCCACGGCCACGAGGTAGGGTCACATGACTTGCTTCGGCTAAAAGAATGTAAGAAGAGATGATGAAATCTATCCAGATACATACTGTAAGAGCCAGGCCCTGTCTCTACCCTTTCCTCTCTTTCCCCTGTCCACACTGAGGTCTCGATGGGGAGATGATGTGGCTGCTTCCACATCAATGAAGAAATACAGAGAAGAGCTTAAACCGATCCACAAAAACCAGGCCATGGGCAAGGGAACAGGCCTTTCAGGTTTGTTAGCTATCACTTGGGGATTATTTGTTACCAGGTATAGTGAGGAAAGCTGATGGATTGTTATATATAAGCAGTAAGGACCACCAGTGTGTATGTAGGGGGAGACTCTCCAACTTGTCCAGCTGCATGCAAGCTGTGTAGACAGCCCCAAGGCTGCAGCTCTAGTGAGTCGTCACCTGTGCTGGGTGGGCTTTGGGTGACACATCTACCTGTGTGTTGTCCCAGCTCCTTTTTGCAGCCCCTCAACCCTATAAACTCATGGTTCACCAAGGTGGACTCTGGTCCTGTTGCTATTTTGGTCTGTGGTCAGTTCCCTGTGTGAGCAGATGTTTACATTGCTTTGGTGTCATACAACATGTATGAACATGAGTATCAGTTCCTTTTCTGCGGCTGTGACAAAACACTGTGACCAAAGCCGCTTAGAGGACAAAAGGTTTATTGTTTTCACTATATATTTTTATTGAACTTTGTGCATTTCCTAATCAAATTTATACCCCATCCTCATATGTATCCCCAAGAGCCCCCCACCAGATTTCATGCATTCTATCATATATGTTAAAGCCTATCAAGTCAAGTTTGTGTCCCCAGAGGTTCCTCAGTGTGAGTTCATCCACTGGGGTCTGGTCAGCCTTCCTTCCAATCATTTAAGGAAGATCAACTCTCCTTCATCCAGTAGTGATCAATAAATAGCTTCTTTGCTAAGGTTGGGGCCTGCTGCCTATTTCCTCAGTTCTATGCTTGCTTTTATATGACTGAGTTTGCATGGGCCTCATGCTTATTGTCTCCATTGCTATAAATTCATATGAGCAAGTTCCCAGAGGCCTGGAAGACTCTGTTTCCTTGTCCACCACCCCTGCCTCTTACAATCTTTCTGCACCTCTTACAAAATGGCCCCTGAGCCCTGGGTGGGTGAGGTTTAATGCAGGAGTTCTGTCCAGAGACAAACACTCTGCAGTCTCTTATTCTCTATAGTTTGGCCAGTAGAGGCCTTCCATATTGTTAGCTGCCATGTGGGTACTGGGATCCAAACCCAGGTCCTCTGCAAGAGCAGTCAGCGCTCTTAACCACTGAGTGGTCTCTCCAGTCCCAGGAACAGAGTTTTTAAGGAAGCCATTAAATGTTCATGGTGATTGTCACAGCCGCATCCTAATGTGCTTTAACCCATGTCTTTATAATAATAATAAGAGATACCAGGGGTGCTTATACACGGAGAAGAAGACATGAGAAGACAATGTGAAGGCAGCCACGCACAGGCTGAGAGGAGAGGCCTGGGCAGAGCACAGTGCAGACACTTGACCTGACTCCTAGTCTCCAGAACTTGAGAAAACTCAATGCCTGTTGTTTAAGTCCTACTTTGGATTCTGCTGTGACAGTCCGAGAAGACTGACAGACAGTGGTGGATCTCTGAAAGCAGAGAGAGGGGGATCAACTGACCACCTTCATTTTCCTCCCAAAGCTCCTGCTCCAAGGAGCTGTGGGGTCAGTGGGCTGCCTAAGAGCGGACTGTTAATTGGATGGTGTTCTGCAAACAGCACAAGTTAACATGGAGTGTCAAGGCCACCTGGGCGGTGGCTGAAATGGGTTCTGGTTGGAATGAGAGGAGGAGAGAACAGGTCACACAGACCCAGAGGAAGCAGCCCAGGGGAGGGGCTTGTCCTTGGAGAAGATGGTCTCCCTCTCCGATGCTAGGAGCATGAAGAACTTGCAGTGCCCCCTAGTGGGCATGCTTTGTGGCGGGGTGGGTTCAGCACACTGATTCCCTTCCCAGCAAGGACAGACAACATTTCCACGTCCTTGAGCAGTGAAGCTATATCACATGACGCAGCTCTGCCGGCAGGATCTAGGTAGGACTGGTTTGAGCTTCAGTTGAGTCTGAACGCAGTCCAGTCCCAGACCTTGAACAACAAAATGACATTTTCTCACAATTCTGAGAGTCAAGAAGGCCTGGGCAACTCAGCTCCTTAGGAGGACTTTGATCTCCACCTGGGACCTCACATGGTCACCCCTCTGTATAGTAGTGTTCCAGACCCCTCTTGTCCTGGGAACTCATGTCATTTGGTTTATAAAAACAGGCTGTAGCAAGGAATAAATTTGAATTTCATAGTAACATCATCACGGAATTCCCGGCCATTATTTTTTTATTAATTATCGTGCTCATAGAGGCCAGGTAGGCCTACATTTCATTCGGGTGGCCAGTGCATTGGAGAAAGTTCCCCTTGCGGACCACCAATCTAAGTAGCTGGTGTTGTGAGTGGACATAGGCTGAAGATAGGCCAACAGCCATCAGCCTGAAATTCCTGTCCAGGGTTCAGCAGTCTCTGGGCAGGTGGGAAGTCACGGCCAAGAGTGGAACATGTGTCTCGTGGGTCCAGGCTAAAGGCTTGAGTTGGAAGTACCACCCAGGCCGGGCTACGGGAAGTAGCAAGCTGGTCTCTGCGCTGGGAGGCCAGCTCCCCACAGTGTCCGCAAAGCAGAAAGCTTCCTACATCAGACATATTGCATTATGACCCAGACAAATGACCTTGACTACCTTCATTAGGTTGCCAGAGACCATATCTCCATATAAAGCCGCATTCTGAGAGACTGGGGGCTATGACTACAGGAGGAACTTGGGGGAATCATGGTTTATTTTATAACAGACAAATTTTGCTTGAGCCTTTGAGTGTCTCACTGGAGAATGCACTCCTGTGTTCTAATTGTTATATGGATGTCGCTATAGTGGAGAAACAGAGCTGGGGATATTGTTTGGTGGTAGAGCGTGTGCCTTGCATGCATAAGGACCTGAGTTTGATCCCCAGGACTGAAAAAGAAAGTAATTTAAAAGATGAAAGGCATGTGGGTAGGCACAGTTTTGTATAGATGTTTAAGCTTTTATGGGATTAAGCCATGATGATTTGAGGTTGGTTTCTGGCCTCCCTGAGCCTGCCCTGACTTAGAGAAACAGGCGCTTCACTAAGAACAGTCCTGGATTTCCTTGTACTACAAATGGGATCTGAAGCCACGAGATGAGGTGCTGTTGCCTGGCTAAGAAGCCTGGCCGCAGAATGGAGGGGAAGAATTGACAGGGCTGGAAGCGAGCAAGCAACACCCACCAGGTCAGCATGCGGCAGATGCACAGGTCCTAGTGAGGAGAGAGGGGCAGAGCAGGGCCACGTCGGAGAAGCCGGCCACAAATGGCCTATACTTCAGGGCAGATGGAAACAAAATGTGGGGACCAAGGAATCTTATTTCAGATTAAGCACTCACACCTCACTTTTTTAAAAGTTGCTTGCTTAAAACATCCAAGAGTGGGTCTAATTAGAGATTAAAGTCCTTGAGAAGGTGTAAAGAGAGAGAAAATAGAAAGCGGATGGTGTGGAGGGGGATTATCTTCAGTCAGCTCCTCTAAGAAAGAGGAACAAAGGGATCACAAAGGGTTGGTTTTGAGCTCTTGACTGATGTGGTTTACACTGCTGATAAGATCTGTGCTGGGCAGGGGTTTGGGGGATGGGTGTGGAAGGTGGAGAGGGGCTGACACGGTGGAGGCTGAGGGAGGGAGCAATGTCCAGATGATGTGGGCTTCCTTCTGACCACCTCCCCTGGGTTGGATGCCGTAACAGACACAGTGACGTTCTCAACAGCTTACATCACGCACTAAGTAGAGGTGAACTCAGCAGACAGAGGCCCAGCCTCTGGTGTCCAGCAGCTCCATCTCCCCTTTGAATCCTGCTGTGCCCCCTTCCTGACACCGCTCCCACTGCCCTTCTCCAGCTATTGTCACTTCGAAGCTTTTCTACCCAGAAGACTCCTCTGAGCATCCTGAGGAAACAACTTTGTAGAAATTCAAGGAAGAAGAGGACATATGGTCAGGTGCACAGCCGGATCTACAGGAATCCCACACGGTTGCTGGGGGCAGTCCCCTCGGCCTGTTCACATGTCTCCGTATCTCCAACCTGCTCCAGCATGACAGGACACGTGTGCCACAGATGCACGTCGGGACCAGGCATCTCTCTGCCTGGCTTTGCTGAAGATGGCTGTACCCCGAAAAGTTACAGTCGGAGCCCTAACTTTAAGAGGAAGTATGTTTAGATGACATCATGGAGTTGAGGCCACCAAAGTGAGATAGTGTTTCGATAAGAAAAGGCAGGTGTTGGTCCATGTGCTGGACAACTTTAGTGCCAACTTGGCACGCCTGGGTTGAGGGAGCCTCGATCTGGGAATTGACTGCAGCGGTCTGGCCTGTGGCCATGTCTGTGGAGTATTTTCTTGACTGATGAGTGATGAGGGCCCAGCCCACTGTGGGTGGTGCCACCCCGGGCAGGTTGTTGTGTATTGTATCAGAAAGCAGGCTGAGCATGGGCCAGGGGAGCAAGGCAGTAAGCAGCGTTCCTCCATGGCCTGCACTTCAGCTCCTGCCTCCAGGTTCCTGTCCTGAGTTCCTACCTTGGGCTCCCTGAGAGATGAACTGTGACCTGGGAGATGTGAGACGAATAAACCCTTTCCTCCCCAAGTTGGAATTGGTCAGAGCGTTTTGTCATGGCAATTGAAGAGAAACTAGAACAGAAATTGGTGCCAGAGAGAGGGCTATTGCTGTGATAGACCTGACCTTGGTGTTTTGGGAAGGACTGTGGAACCGTTTGGAACTTTGGGCTGAAAAGACATCGTAGTACTTAGAGTTTGTTGCTGTGGAGCTTGGAAAAATTATGCTGAAGGCCTGGCTTTTGAAGCTTCAAAGGGATGTGGAGACCATCAAGTCTGTTTGTACGATATTTTGAATTAAGAATCTGTAGATATCCACCAAGCCACCCCGCCAGAGACAAGATACCCATCAGAGCCACCAATCTGGGCCTTACTTCCTACTACTGGATCCCATGTCCTCTGTCCCACCACCTTCCTCTAACGCTATCAAGGTGTTGGTGGGTTAGACAAGGATGGTAAGGAATAGTCCCTCAGGATCCAGTCACCTTCAAAGAGCTCCATTAGCAAGCTACGCAGGAGAGCCTCAGGATTCCAGACTTGACTCAAAACACAGGTAAAAGAGGCTCTCTCTCTGTCTCTGTCTCTCTCTGTTTCTCCCTCTCTCATACACACATGCACTCTCTCTGTTTCCCTGTCTCCCTCTGTCTCTCTCTCTGACTCTCTGTCTCTCTCTGGCGCACACACACACACACACACACACGCACGCACACGCACGCACACACACACACACACACACACACACACACTACCCAGGTGAGGTCACCTGCAGATGCTTGCCATTTACAAAGTGAGAAGAAAACACTCACCAAGCGGACCACTCTGGCACCTTGACCTTGGACTTCACAATCTCAAGGATTTGAGAAAGCCTGTGGGATCTCTGCAGTATCCAGGCGTGAGATTTTCATATGGGCCTCCAGTCCGACCAGGAAACAGCTTGCAATCAAAAACCAACAAGCAAACTAACCTAACACATGGACCCAAAGCACAGTACACTCGTATTTTTACTGCCACCAGTGGCCATTGCTGACAGAACTACCAGTTTCGTTTTTTCTTTTATCCTTTTTTTTCTATACCTTGTAAATATTCTATTATAGGCATACTTTTTATTTTTCATTTTATGTGTATGAGTGTACTGTCTGCATGTATGTTGGTGCACTCATGTCATGCATGCAATGCTGTGGAGGTCAGAAGAGGGTGTCGGATTCTCCTGGAACTGGAGTTAAAGGTTCTTGGTCGATAGGCATACATTTTTTTAAAAGATAAAAACAGGTAAATGCTTTCAGTTGTTACTTGAGTAAGTTAGAAAACAGAACCAGACTTGTATGCAGCTGTTATTGGAAGGAGGCTGCCTCTGAAAATACGCAGTAGTATTAAAGGAAGATTCAGGGATATTAAAAAAAAAAAACTGTTAAAGAAGAGCTTGGAGCCTAAAGGGGGTGCCACACACCTTCTGTGAGTGGAGATTCCAGTTAACAAACAGCTGTTGCTATAGGGAATAAATTTAAAAAGTATCATTCAGAGGGATGGCTCAGTGGTTAAGAACACTGGCTGCTCTTGCAGAGCACCCACATGGCGGCTGACACCCATTGATAACTCCAGTTCCAGGGGAATCTGATGCCCTCTTCTGACTTCCTCGGCATTGCCTGACATGATTGCACCTATATGTAGGCAATGCACTCATACATATATAATAAATAAAATATTAAAAATATCATTTAAAGAGATGTTTCCTGTGTTGTTCTCATGAGTGCTGAGTAGGTAGAAGTAGGATAGTCCTTGGATGCCTGCAGAGGGACGGTCTGCACCAATTATTGAAGGGCTTATGGTCTCTGAATAAAATGTTTCTTATGGTCTAACTTTATGGGTAAACTGAGAGAGAGAGAGAGAGAGAGAGAGAGAGAGAGAGAGAGAGAGAGAGAGATTGAGAGAGAGAGAATCACTCCAAAACATACAAAGCCCAGTGCATCATTCTTAGAGAGCAGATGTAGTTACTGTATAGAGAGACAACCTATCTCCCAGGCAGGGGACCCACACGCCTGGTCCAGACGTGGGGGTGGGATGCAAGTGTGGGGGCCCCTGGCAGTTCTCCCTGGACACCTGCTTCTGGAGCAGTCACGGCCATCCTCTGTAACAGCCGGACAGACCAGAAGCTGACCCAGAAGGTCTGCACAGCCTGTTCCTGAACCATTTGTGGAGAAAGGTACACCCTTGCGGGGTAGATGAAGATGATTTTCTAGAAGGAGAAGGTAGAAAGACCTTCAGGGTCTGCAAACCCCTAGTGGGATTTCTTCTTCCCTCCAGGCCAGAAGAAGCTTTGCATGCAGGCCTTCAGAGGAAACTTTGCGGCTTGTGGGAAAGGCAGCACACAAAGCCCTGTCTTTGCTGGGTAACTGGGACAGGCTCTCCCACAGGGACTTCCATTTGGTTTTCTCATGGGGGAAAAGCACACCCCAGCAATAGCCCCCATTTCTGTGACTGTGCAAGGAGAAGATGTAAAAAGGCCTGGCAGACACTGCCTGGGACAGCAGTCACGCCCTTCGTGAATCCCCAAACCTCAAATCAACCTCAGGGCCTGGTTAATCTGAACCATTCACTGTTTCACCTTACTTTATTGTAGAGGTCAGAGGTCAGGTGTCATTGGGAACTTGGAGAGCACTAGGGCTGTTTCTGATGGAAGTGGTTCTTGCCTGGGGTGCACATGGTTGTACCCAATTCTCTGTTGCTGTTGTTCTCCCCCTCCCCCACCTCCCTCTCTCCCTCCCCTTCCTCCCCTCTCATATTTCTCCTATTCTTTCCCTTCCTCTTTTTCTTTCCCCTCTTCACCCTGTCCTTATATTCCTCTTCCCCCTCCTCTTCCTTCTCCTCCTCTTCCTCCTCATCTTCTTTCTTCTCCTCCTTGTCCTCCTCCTCCTTGTCGTCCTCCCAGTCCTCTTGATCCTCTTCCCCCTCCTCATCTTCTTCTTCCTCCCTCTCCAGTGTCAAATCATGTAAGCAAAGGGAGCTGCCAGGAGCCCACTCAGCCTGCTGCTGTCCAAGCTTGGAGGCATCTGGCTCTTCACTGTCATGTACCAACCAGCCCCAGGTCTCCCACCTGGCTGTTCACCCAAAAGTGTGCTCTGGGCTTCCAGGCACTGCCCTCCTCCCCGACGCCACAAGGTACCTGGGATCTGACAGCCTGACTTGGTAATATAAGGAGACCGTCACCACTTCACTTACCAATTCCTAAGGGACCTTGAAAAGAAGACTTCTTGGTTTGTCTGGGGTGGTCTAGTGAGCTTCACTTCAGACTCCCACTGGGGTGCTGTGGGCAATGCCTGAAGGAGAACTCAACTACGGCTTCTCTCCCCTTCCTCCCTGCAAGCTACATGGCTCTGCTGCTTATTCTGGGCAGTGCCTCAGCTCACCTTTCAGATCGACCTTAACCTGGTATCTTTACAGAGTCCAGTGTGTGGGCTCTATCTACAAAAGTGCTTATGGCACTGGGTGGTCCCACACATCCTCCTGGGGCCGGGGGACTCGGAGCCCAGCATTCCACCTGCATGGAGCCCAGTCTGGGGGACCCTGGGCTGCAGGCCACAGAGTATACTCTGGGCAAATATCAGGCATGTTAAAATGGATGAAGGGGAAGAAGGAAGGCTCTCCCTTCCTGGCTTCCTGCCTCAGAGGTTAGGGGTGGACAGCAAGCTTGAAGGAAGGAGGCCTGAAAGCAGGCTCACTTTCCACAAGGATGCAGGAGGGTGTGCACAGGAAGAGATTTATTTCCTCGAGTCAACACAGCCCAGAGTATTTTTCTTATGGGGCCCTGCTCATTTACTGTGATGAGAAGATTATTTCCTGTCGTTGTCACATCATAAGTTACATTCAGACTGACTTAATCAAGACCAGATAAGAATGGAGAGCCTGTGTCTGGAAAGTCATCATCTTAATATGAATGGCTTAAATAGCACATTCTTAATTCTCTACAAGGGTTCTTCTATCAGGCCAGTTTTTAACAAGCTAAGATGGACTCAGACCCATAATTCTCTGGGAACCTCTGCTTTGTTACTTTTTTTTTTGCTTTGTTACTTTTTAGTACTTTGTTTCTTTGTTTGTGACAAGTGTCTTCCAATTAGCCCCAGCTGACTCAGAACGCAGGATGACCTCCATCTCTCACTTGCCTCTGCTGGGATTAAGGGCTTGCGTCACCACTCCTGGCTAAGGTATAATACTCAAGCTCTATCTGCTTTTCATCCTCAAGGAAGGTGGAGGAAGAGGGTGGAAATATTTCACGGTGGCTTTGACTAGACTCTCAGAGCCTTTCTTCCGTCAGCCTCCCGCCCTCCCCTCCCCCACCTCGAAGCCTACCACTTTCTCTCATGCCTTGAGATCTTCTTGGCAGGAAAGTATTCCTGACCGCTCTTCTTGTTTTCCATATTTGTGTCGTCTTATGGAAACAACAACTGGGTCTGGGATTGTGGTTCAGCTGGTAGGGCCCTGAGTTCCATCCCCCTAGACCCCCACAAAGTGGGCGTGGGAACACACACACACACACACACACACACACACACACACACGAGTAAACCAGCCCTTGGGAGGTGGAGGTAGGAATGTCAGAAGTTCAAGGCCATCATCAGCTATATAGCGAGTGTGTAGCCAACCTGAGCTACTGAGACCTTGTTAAATAAATAAACAAATAAGTAACCAAATATCCCAGTGGAAGCCTGCACCTGTAGGCTAGATTCCATGCTCTAAACCAGGCCACTCCTCCCTGGAGCTCTGTCTGGGGCTGAGAGTTAAGCAGTCTCTACTGTGACTTTCAGTTTACAGTTTAGGGTACCCAGCTCCTCTGTGCTCCTTGTCACCTCCCTATGCTCAACTAAATCATGTGATGTGGTTAAAGGCGTGTGCCAGCATGCCTTTAATCTCAGCACTCGGGAAGCAGAGACAGGAGGATCTCTGTGAGTTCAAGGCCAGCCTGGTCTACATAGCGAGCTCCAGGCCAGCTGGGACTAAAGGGAGATCCTATCTCAAAAAGATCCCCCAGCCCCCAAAAAATCATGTGATGTGAAAATTACTGCTACCTCGAAAAGGTTATAAAAATTCATATTTCTCCTTTGCTTAGAGGATTGGTCCGAGGCTCTTCAGGAAGATTTGCTCAAGAGAGCTGCTCAGGGGAGGCACGGCGCCCTGAAGGATACACTCTGAAGAGGGTCCTCTCACATCCTTGTCGCTCTGATGGTGGTCTCCTCCCCCCCATCTTTCTAATGCTCACTCTTTTTATTATCTTTATTTTATGAGTATGTGTGTATTGCTTGCATGTGTCTATTTGTACCCATGTTGTGAAATCCCTGAGGAGTTGGAAGAAGGCATCAGATTCCCCTGAAACAGGAATTATAGACAGTTGTTAGCTGCCATGTGTGCTCTGGGAATCAAACCCCGGGTGGTCTTAACTGCTGAGCCATCTCTCCAGCCCCCTAATTCTCACTATTAATGAAGCTCCTCTCCAGATGTTTAAGGGAAGCCTCTCTTTCTCTTTACCGCCCCATCCCGTGTAGAATCCTCCATTTGTTCTTTTGTTTCTGACTATGCTGTCTCTTCTACTCCAGCCATCGTGACGTCCAGGCCTTTTCCCTTAACCCCTTTCTTCTGAAGGAGTTATGTATATCTGATTCCTTTCTGGACAGACTGATACTGTTTGTTTTCTTTTATTATATTTAACAGTAAATAAGAAATCAATAAAACACAGCAACAACTAGTGATCGAGCAGTAGAGACGAGGGGACTGAGGGGACTGGTGGCACAGCCCTCTCTGACTCTCACAGAGCCGGGGCTCCATTTTTCCCTATGGTTTACAGCAGGCTTGGGATGATGGCCGGCCGTAAGATTTTTCAAAGCACTGCAGATCAAGGCAGGCAGAGCTGACCTCACGGGAGGTCAAGCCTAGCATTGGAGAATTGTAGGGTGAGCGTGTTCCTCTCTGGAGATGAGAGCTTGTGACAAATCTCTCCTGGTTCCCTGTCAAGGACAGAGAGAAGGTTCTGGATCAACTGGCCAGGACTGGCTAGGTAGCATGGTCCTCATCTGTTACTGATCATTCAGTTTAAGTCCGTGGAGTCTGGCTCTCTTAGTGCATGGCTCCCCCACCCCAGAGCACCCCACACACCCTGCCCTGGCTTCGCTGCTCCAAGTCGGCCTATAGGGTGCCCTGATTACCCAGAGAGCTGTTGCTGCATCTAGTGCAGAATGGTGTTTTTCTGCAAAACTCTGAGTTTCATCTAATCAATCTTTATCTTGTTGGTTGCAGTAATTTGCACCGCCTCTAGCCCTGACAAGAAAGAAGTTGCCTTTGCCTCCTCACCAACCAGCCATGCTTTCTGGACCACCTGACCTCAGCAATCATGACTGCCTCCCCGACTCACTCCCCACTCATCACAGGCTGAACGCTCCCCCCCCCACTCCCCTGCCAGGGGCCTGAGAAGTCCTCCATAGAGGCCCCTTAATCGAGTCAGGCACCTGCACAGGTGAGGCCCAGGCACTTGCATTCTCTAGAAGTTTCCAGAAGGTCCTGCTATCCTGAAGAGAGGAAACCACTTGCATGAGCCGCCTCAGATCACCACATCTGGGCACCAGTACTCATTCCAGGGTAGGCCATGTGCAGGATTCCTGAAGGCTTCCCTGGCAGTCAGTGCCGCTTTGACGGAAGGGGGCTCAGTGACAGAATCATGGGCTCCAGTCTTATCAGCCGGTACCAAGGCAGAGATGCCTTGGTTTTGTTTCTCTGCCCCCTTCTCCCTCCCTCTCTCTGCCTCATCAATCAATCAATCAATCAATCAATCAATCAGCCAGCCAGTCTGTCTATCTATCTATCTATCTATCTATCTATCTATCTATCTATCTATCTCCCTTTCCCCTCTCTCCTTCCCTCTCCTTTTATCCTCTCTCTCTCTCTCTCTCTCTCTCTCTCTCTCTCTCTCTCTCTCTCTCTCCCTCTCCTAGGACCATGGACAGCACAGACTAAACACCATTTGTTCCATACTTCTTCCTCAAGCACCCAGCACCATGCACGAGGTGCTAACCCCTCCTGACCGTTCCCTCCCACAAACCAGATCCCAGTTTCGGGGGCTCCAATTCTGTTTCAGTCATGGCTGGAAACTGTCTCGGGCATGTGTCTTCCTCGGGCCCAAGCACACGGGGCCCTTTCGACAGCTCCCAAGATGAGTTTACCTCCACTTCTGACTATAGCTAAGCCTGTTTATTTCAGTGTTTCTAGGGCATTGGGACTAGGAAAGGTTGACATTACTGCAGTATTGGGACGGTGTTCAACCCTGGCATTGCATCTATAGAAAGATCTCTCTTCTCCGGTCAGGAGCAGAAGCTCCGGAGATAAGGTCATTTATCCCCCAGAGGACGCGCCCAGCTTGGCTAACAGCATCAGCCTTAATGTATGGAATGCATTTGGCCAAGACCGTGACAGTCATTAGAAATAGGCCCTGGGTGTCATTACCCCAGAGTCAGCCATGAAGTATGTGTCCTCTGAGGAGAGAAAGCATTAGGGTGCCCCGAGCTGAATTGGTCAGCCGAAAATGCTGGAGTGCTTTATCCTTGGAAGGAAATGAAGCCATTTATTGGAGGACAGAAGTTCAGGATAATAGTTAAAGCAATCTGACATTTCCATAAATTAATGAAATGTGTGTGGTTGGCATAATTCAATGTATGAAAGCTTTGCTGTCTCCTTCCAAGAGGCCCAAGGGGGTGGGCAGAGGCCAGGGTCACCAGACCCATGTCAGGGAGCTGAGGGCAGGTTCACCTCAGCAGGGGTCCTCAAGTCCCTGGACACACCCACTCCCTGGCCTGTTCACACCCTCACACACTCATTCACCTGTTGTAGCTACTAGCCACTGCTGTGATGAAAACACTGACCTAAGCCACCTTCGGGAGGAAAGGGTTCATTTTATCCTATGTCTCCCAAGTCACAGCTCATCACTGAGGGAGGCCAAAGCTGGGAACTCAGGGTGGGAACGTGGGACACAGACCATAGAGGAGCATTGCTTCCTGGCTTGCTCTTCTGGCTGTGCTCAGCCTACTTTCTTACACATCATAAGCCCACCTACCCGGTGCTGGCACGGCCCACAGTAGGCTCGACCGCCATATCACTGGACAACTGAGAGACAGGAGATCTCCGTGAAGCCCAGGGGCAGCCAGCCTGCCGTACAAGGCAGAGAACAGCAAAGAGGCCTGGTCTCAGTGAAGGCGGAAGGTGAAAAGCTTAACCTAGGAGGGAAGAGCCATCTGAAGTGGGTGACACCTCCCCAGGGACACGGGTCCAGGACTCAATTAAAAAGAGCAAGTGAGGGGCTGGAGAGATGGCCTAGTGGTTAAGAGTGCTGACCGCTCTCACAGAGAACCCGGGTTTGATCCCCAGCACCCACATGGCGGCCGAGAGCCTTCTGAAACTCCAATTCCAGGAGAACTCCAGCTCCAGGGGAATCCGAGACCCTCTTCTGACCTCCGCGGCATTGCACGACACGGGTGCACAGACCTGCATGCAGACAGCACATTCATACACATACAGAAATAAATAAATAAAAAAAAAGAGCAAGTGAGCTGAGCGCCAGCATGAGACCAGCTGCCTCAGGCTCCTAACCCGTCCCTGCCATGGCGGGCTGTGCCCTCAAACTGTGAGCTAAAATGAACCTTCCTTCTCCTGACTTGCTACTTTCACTTTACTGATTTTATTTTTATTTTTAATTACATGTATGCATGCGTGTACATACCTGGAAGAGGGCCTCAGATCCCCTGAGGCTGCATTTATAGGTGGTTGTGAGTCACCCTCCATGAAAGTTGAGAACTGAACTCAAGTCCTCTGTAAGAGTGGTAGGCGCTCTTAACTGCTGGGGCCATCTCTCCAGTCCCTTAGGCTTCTTCTTGGTAGGTCTTTTGTTGCATCAGCAAGGATGCAACTAATACACTGAGATCATAGCGTTCAATACCCATAATACCATGGGCGCTCTGCCTCACCTGTAATACAGATGCAGTAGACCTCTGTATGTAGTTATTGGCTTTTCAGCGGTCAGCCTTCGTGAAAAGACCTGAGATCAAATGTTTTCTGTCTCCCAAGTTTACAAGCAGCTTTGTTTTAACGGGGTGGTGTTTCAATGGGAACAAGGAAAGCTAGGACTCTCAGGGGAGCAGCCTGAGTGATAAGTGAAAGCCCGAAGCTCTGTGCTAAGTGAGCAAGAATAGAACAGAGTACAGTGATGTCTTCGACCAGCACTCGGTTTAATTGCGGAAAGAGGGCTACCACAACCCAGAGCAAACAAACCCTATTAATGAGCAACTGCGTAAAATTAATGAGGCTGACAGGTAACGAGGCACCCCCATTTGTTCATCTCGGTCGTAGGCAGGCTTAGATGTCCAATTAGGTCAAAGGCCTGAGCTGGCAGGTGGAAGGATCATGGCGTCCGCTGTGGTCCCACAAGCTGAAGCTTTGAGAAATCACCCCGCGTCTTTGAGCTGCTTGAGGGGTGTCGTCTGCTGGCCCCAGTCCCTAGATGCTCAGGTGACTTGTGACAGCCCTGTGCTGGCAAGCCTGGCATCCTGGAGTGACCATGGTGAACTTTACTTCTTTTTGTTAAACCCCAGACTTTCTTCTTTGGCCACAAGAAGACATCAGGAGAGGAATTCAAGCGTCACACGGTGATAGAGTGGATAGCTCCTAACCCTGAGTCCTGTGACCCATAACAATGTCATTTCAATCCTGAAGAGACCTGGATGGTGGATCAAGGGGGTGGGAGCACGTGGCCCATGGACTGGAGCGGCGAGGGTGAGCTGCAAGGGTCACTGCAGTCCTACTTACACATGGAACAGGACTTGTAGCACTCAGACCCTGGGCTGTGTGGTGAGTGTCTGATTCTCATACCTTCTGCCTTCTCCCTAAATGTCCCCCACTACCAAAGGACTGTCTCTAAGCTACCCTACCCAGGGTGCCATCTAGTGTAACAGATGGCCTCTGCCTGTAGGTGGTGACATGCCCCCGGTCTCCTTCCTAAGGGTTAATCCCATGGGCAGGTTAGGGACCTGGCTAGGGGAACCACCCTTAGGAAGGTGGTCTGACCTTAAGACAACGTGCGCTTCCTCCCCAGAATTCCCACCCCCTGGTGGTGACCCGTGAGAGGCCATGGGGTCTGGCCAGATCTGCTTGTGTTTCCTAAGGCAAAAACTGTTTTCTTCTTTCTGCTATTTTCTTTGGGAGCCTGGCCAGAGCATTAGTATACGTTTAAACTCCTTAACTAATGTGGGGTCTCCTTAGTCTCTGTCTAGAGCTTGCCTGTCCCAGGTGGCTACCTCCGTGGCACCTTCTCGCCAGCAGCCTTCCCTTCCCCATCTTCCTCCTCCATTCCAGGCAAATTCATTCCAGCTTGCCTGCCCTGGAGTTTAACTCTAAGAAACTGTGCTTAAGCTTCCATTTGCGTGCATTCTTAAATTCTGTTATGAACGAGACTAAGAGCCCCAAAGAGGACCCTGATTTCCCAGGTTCCATATGAGGGCTCTGCTGAGATCCCCCAAGATTTCCAGCAACAATTCTTTCCTGCCCTTTAACTGGTGGAGAAAACAAAAACCTTCCTGCAGCCCTAGATGACCTCGCTGGGAGACCACAGGGGGTTCAAGGTGCTCTGAGGGAGCACACATGGGGCTGTGGAGCACCACTCATGACAAAGGGAGGAGTGCCTTTGCTCCACACCCCGTCACATGCCTGTGGAGACATAGTGATTACCCCATGCCCTGCTGAACTTCAGTCTGGACATAGGCAGCAGTCAACACACTCCTAGCCTTCAGCAGATGGCAAAGCAGCAACAGACATGATAATATATTTTCATTTCATGGTTATTTTATGAGTCATTTTACTTAAAGTTGAAATAAAATGACTTGATCTAAATAAAACACAAGCGACTTGTTAGCCCAGGTGACTGGAAGAGAACTACAGTGTGAAGGTCACATTATAGGCTCAGAGCTCCCAGTGGGGCATCCATCGCCTTTGGTGTCCCAAGGAGATTCTGGGTGTGTGCGCAAGGGCAGTCTGTGTGGATGTGGAGTTTAAGGGCTTGGTCCAAACCCTCCAGTCAGAGCTGCTGTCCTGTGAGCTGGGCACAAGAACAAAGGCTGGGTGGAGCTCTTGGGCCCCAACTGTCCCTTTGAAAGAAGATCTCAGTCTAGACAGAATCAGGAAGACACTCTGGAAAGCTGATTTACTCGGTGGCCTCTGAATGGTACAGAGGCCAACAGGGAGCAAGGTGTGAGTGTGGGCTTCTGGTTCTGACGTCCCCGGCTGTGTGATGTTTGATATCTCTCTCTCTCTCTCTCTCTCTCTCTCTCTCTCTCTCTCTCTCTCTCTTTCTCCTCTCCCTCTCTCTTCTTTCAGTGTCTCACGTAAACCAAGCTGACCCTGAGCTTACTATGTAGCCAAGGATGACGTTGAACCTCTGACCCTCCTGCCTCCACCTCCCAAGGGCTGGGATTCCAAGAAAGTAACGCCACGCCCAGTTTTTCTGGTGCTGGTGACTAAACCCAAGGCGTATCTTATGCTAGGCAGGCACTCTACCAACTGAGCTATAGTTCCTCTGTCTTCTGAGGGCCCTCAGCCTCACAGGCATCAGAGACAAGACAACATTTCCCTGGAAGAAATGGAGCCAACAGTGTGGGTGCTCAGAGTTCCGCTGAGCTTTCCAGTCACCAAGTCCCCACAGCAGCTCTCTCTTCCATTGTGTGGTAAGTGGAGCACGTGGCCCTTAAGTGCATTATCACCTGCCATTTGAAGCTGATTCAGCCATTAGCAGCGTCTCCGTGTTTCTATAAATATTTAAACCACCAACACTCGGTAATCACCTTGCTATGAAATTAGGTGGCTCAGAGGGTGCTGGCTCACCCTGTTGTTAACGAGGGAACATATCCTTTCTTCCCCCAAGAGGAGAGGAAACAGACTTGAGGATGCGGAGGAGTTTTGGGTTTGCTTTCTCTTGCAGTTTTGAGAACGTCTCTATGTGACTGTCGTTCCCCCAAACACCCAGGCTCCCAGGCCCTCCGAAGCAGTGACATCTGGACTGCAGGGATGGGTCAGTGCATGGAACTTTCTGTGGGAATGGCAGGCTTTTGAGACTTGCTTTGTTTGAAATGACAGTGACCTCTTGCCAGATGGACAGGGGATCATTTCTCAGTCAGCAAAAGTACAGATGAAACGACCTTCATCACGCAGTCCAGTTGAGGGTCTGAGATAGCTTAGGTGGGAGCCTGTTTGCTATACAAACATGAAAGCCCAAGTTTGATCCCTCAAATACACACACACACACACACACACACACACACACACACACACACACACGAAAGAGACAGACAGAGAGAGAGAGAGAGAGAGAGAGAGAGAGAACCCCCAAATCCCACACCCTGTATACCTTGTCATGTGACCCCTCTATCTTCTGAGGCTACAGGAGATTGAAGGGGCTTCTGGCAAGTTTGAGGCTTCTCTGTACCAGGCACAGAGCAAAGGGCTCTGATGCCAAGCAGCACTGGTCCCTTTGACAGTGATGAGGGAGGGGCCACACTTCCCCACTTTTCCCCAAGATAAGGTGATAGAGTCTTGGGAACCCAGTGATGACTTCTCTGAGCTGGTTTCCTAATCCCCAACTGTGCTTCTACCAGGACTATATTTAACACAGGCAGATTTTTTTCCTGTCACATTTGGCTTAAGACGGGACTGAATCTTACCTGAGAGACCTCAGGTACCTGGGAGCTGGGATACACACGTAAGCCCTGTGACCTTCTGAGCAGCTTCTCAGAGGACTCTAGAGACTTGATGTGATGATGGAGGCTGGCCTGGGACACCCACAGACTTTCTAGACCTTTCCTAGTTTCCCCTCTCCTAGGATGGTGTTAGGGTTTGGGTGCATGGGGACAGGTCTGCATCCAAATCTGTCCATGCTTAGCAGAAGTCACCTTCAGAGATGGGGTTCTGCACCTGCATGGCTGGGGCAGGAAGACTTTGACCTCTGAGGTAAGGTCTGCTGGTCTTCCTCTGCTGGCTGTGGGGTTGGCTGCACTCTGGTACTGCGCTGGCCTTTCTGGGCACTGTGGCCCTCGGTGAAGCACAAAGTCAGGTTCCAGCGAATGAGCTGCCAAACGAGAACCCGGGTACTTTCCAGTTCATTTCTCTGCATTATCTCCAGTCTGTGGGTAAACAAAAAAGCAAGAATAGCTCTTGGTGGTGTTCTAATTGGTATTAGCTGTGTTTTAATTAGCCAAAGAAAGAGGAAGGAGGAGGTGGGAGGAAGTTTGTCACCTAGTCCCAGAAGGTACAATGCCTTTTGGGGTCGGAGATGGGCCTGCAAATTCTCTTCATCAATGGCCATTCAGAGAATTTGTTAAGTCAGGGCCTAAGTTCATATCCTCTGTCTAGGAAAAGAGCATTTGTTAGGAGAATGAAATCCATGTCCTCCACTGTGTGGTGCTGTCCAAAGACAGGCAATTCTCAAGTTTAAAATCAAGTTTTGTCTTAGATGCAGAGGTGCACAGAGATTGTGGAGACAGGCACAGTTTCTGAGAGCGGACGGAAGAGCTCAGATCCTAAACCAGCCCCCAGGCAGGCGTGAGATCTGGGAGTAAACAGAGCCCTCTGCTTTTATGCTGTTTTCTGTTAAGGTAACCAAATTCTTGAAGCCAAATCATTGAAAAAGAGAGGTTTTTGAACTTCCAGTTGTGAAGACTGGAGAGTTCAGAAGCAGGGTGCTGGCTTCTACCCGCCTTCTGAAGAGGGGCCTCCTGACCACATTATATACTCTCAGGGGAGCCGGCAAGCCAGAGAGAACTCGTTGCTCCACTCATAAATTGGACCAGTCATGAGAGAAGAGTCCTCAAAAACCCAGTCCCCTGAAAACCTTGGCTTTGGGGACCAAGCTTTCAACCCGTGAAAGTTTCGAGACAAGAAACATCTTCTAATACTGTTAATTCTTTGCTGTAGAAACATCTGCCTGTAAGAATGTAACATTGCAATCCAGCCTCTGCAGAAATCTGCCTATAAGAATGTAGCATTGCAATCCAGCCTCTGCTCAATCTGCCTGTAAGAATGTAGCATTGCGGGCTGGAGAGATGGCCTAGTGGTTAAAAGCGCCGACCGCTCTTACAGAGGACCCGGGTTCAATCCCCAGCACCCACATGGCGGCCAAAAACCGTCTGAAACTCCAACTCCAGGAGAACTCCAGTTCCAGGGGAGTCCAACGCCCTCTTCTGACCTCCGCGGCATTGCATGACACGGGTACACAGACTTGCATGCAGACAGTACATTCATACACATACAGAAATAAATAAAATTAATTAAAAAAAAAGAATGTAGCATTGCAATCCAGCCTCTGAGAAATCTGCCTGTAAGAATGTAGCATTGCAATCCAGCCTCTGAGCAATCTGTCTGTAAGAATGTAGCATTGCGTGCCAGGTTAGCAATCTGCCTGTAAGAATGTAACCTTGCACGCCTTTAATCCTAGCACTTGGGAGGCAGAGACAGGCGGATCTTTGTGAGTTCAAGGCCAGCCTGGTCTACAAGGTGAGTTCCAGGACAGCTGGGGCTACAGGGAGACCCTGTCTCGAAAAGACCAAAAATAAATAAATAAATAAATAAATAAATAAATAAATAAATAAATATAGCATTGCAATCCAGCCTCTGAGCAATCTGCCTGTAAGAATGTAACATTGCAATCCAGCCTCTGCGCTGTCCCCAATGTCTGCAGCTGCTGCTTCTCCTAGACAACCATGGGCACTGTACTGAGGCAGTGTCCCTGAGTCCCTAGCTAACAGACATCCTGGGGCCAGGATCTTCTACTTGAAAAGTCAGTTTACAGCAGAGAGCGTATTGATGGACACACATCCTGTTCCCTGTCCCCTTCCCTGTCTTCTGCCTGGGAATCAGAGAGCCTCGTCACAGGCTAGTGTTATGTAATTTCCCCCAGTGTTCAGAGAACTATAAAAAGGCCCCTTCCTCTGCCACGTGGGCTCCGACTCTCTCTAGAGCCCCTGCCCTGCTGTCTCTGATGCCAGATTCTGAACTTTCCCAAGCTCTTGCCCCTCTGTCACTCTGTCCATGGTGCTAGGAACATTTCTAACAAACTCCTACTCCCCAGTAATCCTTCTCAATGTTCCTCTTGAAATCCTCCCCCCAAAACCTTTCACTGGAATATTAAATATCTAGAATACACAAAGAACTCAAGAGGAGCCAGGAGAGATGGCTCAGCCTTTAAGAGCACTTGCTGCTCTTACAGAGGACTAAAGTTTAATTCTCAACACCCATGTGACTGGCTTACGATGGTTTTTATCTCCAATTCCCAGGGATCTGTGGGTAATACATAATATATATACTTATATACACTTATATACACGCAGACAGAGCACTCATATATTTATTTTTATTTGTTATTTATTATTTTTTATGTGTATGAGTGTACTGTCTGCATGTAGGTTGGTGCACCCGTGTCGTGCAAAGCCGCAGAGGTCAGAAGAGGGCATCGGATTCCCCCGGAACTGGAGTTAAAGACGGTTCTTAGCCATGTGGGTGTGGTAATTGAACCTGGGTCTTCTGCAAGATCAGTCTGTGCTCTTAACTGCTGAGCCATCTCTCCAGCCCCAAAGCACTCATATATTTACACACACATACACACACACACACACACACACACACACCTCAAAAACTAAGCACAAGAACTCAAACAACTCAGCCAATAAATGGGCTAATGAAATAGACAGTTCCCAAAGGATGAAGTACAAATCACCAACAAACATGTGAATAAACAAGTTGACCCTCTCCTTCACATGGACTTCCCACCTTGCTACCCTCCCTCTCCTTCACGTGGACTTCCCACCTTGCTACCCTCCCTCTCCCTTTCTGGGGATTCTTCACACTGCACAGGGCATAGGTGATGCTCTTTCTTTTTTATTTTTTTTAATATTTTTATTGAAGTTTTGTGCATTTTATACATCATTTCTCATTCCAATTTGGACTCATTTCTATTTCCATCTCCCCCACCCACCTGAGTTCACGCATTCTGCCATACATGTCTTGTATCTTTTCCTGAGGCTTTTTAAAGTTTCTCAAAGCAGAGGATTATTGTTTTAGGGAGAACTTTACTGTTTCAGTCTGTTCTTTGTCCCACTTCTTTTGTTGTTGTTCCCTCCAATTTGTATTGCTTCAACATATGCATATATATATATATGTATATATATACACATACATATATATATATATATATGTCACATCTATACTACCATTATATCATCTGAAAATAAACTGTATGTTATTTCCAAATCATATTTCAGGATTCACATTTTTCCATTTTAATTTTATATTACTCTAAAATATGCATACATACCCTATACACATACACTAAAATTACAGAGTCTAAAAATAAAAAATAATAATAAAGTTAATTTTAGAACCCATTAAGGGGTTCACATTATAAGAGCACAGTTGCTTTCAGATAAAGAGAAATATAACATCAACGTTGTTCCATTTGCCTTACAACTAGGTATTTGGTGCTACATCCACAAATGAGGGATACTATTCTTTGTTTTCTGGGACTGTATTACTTCACTTGCTATAATATCTTCTAGTTCCATCCATTTACCTGCAAAGTTCATGATGTCATCTTTCTTTACTGCTGCATAGAACTCCATTGTGTAAATGTACCACATTTTCTTGATTCACTCATCTGTTGAGGGGCACTTGGGTTGGTTCCAACTCTTCGCTATTGTGAAGAGAGCTGCAATAAGCACAGATGTGCATGTTTCTTTGCAGTAGAATGAGCCTTGTGGGTATATACCCAGGAGTGCTATGGGTGGGTCAGGTGGTAGGTTCATTTTGAGTCTTTTAAGGGTTCTCTACACTACTTTCCACAGTGGTTGTACAAGTTTACATTCCCACCAGCAGTGGATGAGTGTTCTCCTTTTCCCACAATCTCTCCAGCATTTGGTATCTTTTGTTTTCTTGATCTTAGCCAGTCTTATTGGAGTGACATGATATTTTAGAGTGGTATTAATTTGCATTTCCTTAATTACTAATGATGTTGAACACCTTTTAAGATGTTTCTCAGCCATCTTTACTTCCTCACTGGTAAAGTCTCTGTTCATCTCTTTACTCCATCTTTGGAGTAAGCCATTTGTTTCCCTGCTTCTTTGTTTTTGGAGTAGTTTATATAATCTGGATGTTAATGCTCTGTCAGATGTATCACTGGTGAAGGTTTCCTCCCATTCTGTGGGTTTTCTCTTCACTTCCTTGATTGTTTCTTTCACTGTACAGAAGCTTTTGAGTTTCATGAGGTCCCACTTCTCAGCTGTTGACCCTATTTCCTGCGCAGCTGCTGTTTGATTTAGAAAGTCTTTTCCTACTCCTGTGTCTTGTACATTGCTACCAACATTTTCTTCTATCTCCTTCAGAGTTTCTGGTTTCATATTAAGATCTTTGATCCACTTGGAGATGATTTTTATGTAGGGTGAGACGAAGAGGTTTAATTTTGTTTTTCTACAAATGATGATCCAGTTTTGCCAGCACCATTTGCTGAAGATGCTATCTTTCCTCCACTGAGAATTTTTGGCCCCTTTACTGAATATGAGGTGGCTGAAATTGTATGAGCTCAAGTTTGGATCTTCAATTTTTGTCCCATTGGTCAATGGGTTTGTGGGTCTGTTTGTGTGCCAGTACCAGGCTATCTTTGTGACTATAGCCATGTAATATAGCTTGAAGTCTGATCAGTGCGGGCAGAGTCACCCAGCCATGCTCAGAGGGCGGGGGCAGGCACCAAAGGAGCAACCCCCCCATCCCCCGCCAGAGTAGTGGTGCAGAGGATCCGGTAAACTGGTGGAGTTGTGGTATAGACGATCCAGTGGGCACAGTGTTAGTGATTCTAGGTTGTGACCTCTATGAACTGCACACCTACATGCAACAATATGTAATGCATTTCTCTCTTGCTTGCAATCAGATGAGTGCTATTTACAGTGCTTAGTCTGTAAACAAACACACAGATATTCATACATTATTTAAGTCTAGGGTAAGGAAGGTTCAGGGGTTCAGGCTGCATTCCCAGGACATCAGAGAATCATAGGCTCAGTGAGCTTGTCTGCATTATGAACAAGGTAAGATTTTGCAAGGTTAAATAAAAGTCCTTTGTCCAGAGTATGTCCAGAGACAGAGATTTAGAGGAGAGAGAGAGAGAGAGAGAGAGAGAGAGAGAGAGAGAGAGAGATAAGAAAGAGACAGAGTCAGAGAGAGACAGAATGGGAGAAAACTGGGGAGGAAGGATGGGAGAGCTGCCTACTCCCTTTGGTCCCAGACACCACAGGTCCTGGCAGGCAGACTGTTGCCCATCCTGTGTCCCAACCCTTCTGGCTCTGGGACACTGAAGCCTCCAGAGCTGATTTTACTAGTAACACACAAACATGACATGGATTTCTGTTAGTTCTGCCTGCAAAGGTTGCTGCGTCTACTGACCTGGCAGACTGAAAACCACAGAAGGAAAACAGGAGCAGGGTCCTTCAGCCGCAGGGTGTGTGGAATGGGGCAGAGCTGTGTGGACCTTGGATCTGACACGGCTTTACCTTGGTTCTGACATGGTTTTACCCTCTTCTTCCTCGTGCCTTGCAGACTAAGAATGATGGATTCTCTCCAAACCCATTTCTTTAAAAAAAAAAGTTTTATTTATTTTGGTTTATGTGTATGAATATTTGGCTGCATGTATGTAAGTGGACCATGTACAGGCAATGGTTACAGAGGACATAAGAGAGCATTGAATCCCTTGGAACTAGAGTTACAGACAGTTGCTGGTCACCATGTGGTGCTGGAATCCGAACCCAAGTCCTCTGCAAGAGGAGCCAGTGCTCTTAGCCACTGAGCCATCTTTCCAGTTCCTCCAAACCCATTTCTGACTAGAGGACAGCACAAGGCTCCAAGGCTGGGGACTGCTTATCTTGCTCCCAAGCCGCTGGGCGGCCCCAGACCTGCCAATTCCCCATCCATTCTTCTTCAGTGTGCTGGTCAAAGAAGCAGGATAATGTGGTCTTCCTGGAGTTACAATCTCAGCTGTTCTTGATTGATGGTGTTTGGATGGCTGAGTTTAGAATGCATCCCTTGACCCCCAACTATGCCCCAGCTAACCCAGATGAACCCTGGCTATCAGAAGCTGGTTGGAGCCTGTTTCTAGTCGCATCTCCTTGGGGTCTACTTCCCATCTGACTTCGAAGACCATTTTTATTTTGCCTGTCTCTTTTACTGGACCATTGGCCCTGAGAGGGCAGGGTCTTTCCACATATCCTCAGTCAGAGGGGTGTGGTAGCACACAAGATTCTAATCCCACCTGTAAGGAGTCTGAGGCAAGAAAATCATGAGTTTAAATGAATTCAAGGCCAGCTTGGGCTAGACAGTAAGACCCTAGAGTCAGTCTTCGTAACAGTCTGGTTATGGTGTCTCTGACCCTCGTACAGAAGCCCTGATAGGTCGGCAAAGTTCCAGTGGGTAGCCTCACAACTCAGAGAGTGTAGTGTAGTGTAGTGTAGTGTAGTGGTTGTCGCAGATTGGACTTGATGAGACACAGAGTTGGGTGAGGAGAGAAATGAGAGTTGGGCCTGGATGAGTTGGGGTGGGGGTGAACGTGATCAAATACATTTACTGTATAAAAATTCTAGGGGGCTGGAGGGATGACCTACTGGTTAAGAGTGCCAACTGCTCTTACAGAGGACTCAGGTTCGATCCCCAGCGCCCACATGGTGGCTGAAAACCGTCTTTAACTCCAGTTCCAGAGGAATCCGACACCCTCTTTTGACCTCCGTGGCATTGCATGACACGGGTGCCCAAACCTACATGCAGACAGTACATTCATACACATAAAAATAAATAAATAAATAAAATCTAAAAAAAATTCTAGAAGAACTAATAAAAAAGTAAAAAGTAAATGGAAAAGAAAATGAATATGCACTCTGGTAAAAACAGCAGTACATTTGTACATGGCTTTGCTGGCCTGTTAACTTCTGAGAAATACTTTTAAAACTGGATGCTGAGTCACGGATAGGAGGTCAAAACGAGACCTGGCTTCCCCTGTAGTGAGCCAGCCAATCTCACAGCCCACCAGAAGCACAAAACCAAGGACATGCCAGATTTCTAGAACTCAGCTGGACAGATGCAGAGGGACAGATGCGGAGTGTGAGAGGCAGCAGAGGGTGTCGGGCACAGTGTTGGGACTGGCTGCTTATGAACCGCCATCAACCCCATCTGCATGTGAGTCAAGACTCTCAGGTACAATCTATGAAACTCAAGAGCAGCCTTCTCCCAGGGATTAGAAATACCTAAGGGCACTTTTCTGGTGGCTTCTGGGTGCTAGAAGAGTCCTTGGAAACAACTCACTATCCTTCCATTGCCTTTCTCATCTGCAACAAAATGTTTGATTTTCTTCTAATAGATTTGTCATTTTATTTCAAGTATCCACTACTATTGACCCATGGAACCTCAATTTCAAAGCCATTAAAATCTAATTTTCCACACTGTGCCCCAAAGAGATTGACTAACTTTCAAAGAATAATTCATTTTCTTTAAGGAAAAAAAATGCATATCTCTTTGTATTTTCTTTTTTATTCTTTAAAATAAGCCAAGAAATACTTCTGTCAGTGTGGCTGTCGTTATTCTTGGGGGCTAAAGAACATAGGTGCCCCGTGACAGAGTCAGGTCTGCTCACTGCCGAGCACAGGCTGTATTTATGTGGGGGAACCATCACTTACCAGTAGATTATAAAGGACCCACAACATCAAGAAAGCCTGCCAGGATCAAGGTTATTTGCTTTAGAAAATAACAGATATGTCAAAGACTATGCAGGAAAAAAAAAATTGTTTCTGGGGGAGAGAGTCTTTTTGCAAATTTCAAGGAGTCCAAGAAGACTAGAATTAAGTTCTTTTCTCCTCAAGTGTTAAACTAAACCTTTCATTTGAAATTCTAAGGCCAGAATACCTAATGAAAGATGCTTAGGCTGTGTCTCTGATTCTCTTCCAGACGCTCAGTCAATTGATGGGAGCCACACAGGTCCATCGAATGGGGCGGCGAGTTTGCTACCCATGCAGTGGCTTCCTGGACTGGCCAAATGTAACCAAATTCCTTCTTGGAGGTGTAAACAATGCCCATCTCCCCCTCCTTTGGTCCATATGAGAAAATGGGGTTTGATTTTTCCAAAGACAGTCTGGGAAACCAGTGAGTTTACTGGGCTACTTACCGAGTTGTTTACTTACTGGAGCGTAGGTGTTCCCTCCTAAGGAAACTCATCTCCGCATGGACGGCGACTTCCCCACAGCCACAGAAAATGGTGGGAGACCCTCTCCTCGGGTTACCCTTACCACCCAGGGCTGATTGGCTGGTTAGGAGGTGCGGCTCACTCTTCCTGCCAGCTTCGTATCCCTTTCTTACAGAGCGTAACAGTCAGCAAGCTAAACTGTGAGGATCCCGGCCAAGCAGATGCGACCAAGTTTTGCAAGACAGCATCTGTCCACGTCCGTGGAAAGACAGTCCTGTGCAGCAGCAAGGACATTAGTAGATAATACGGAAAACCGGAACCATGGCTGCCCCCCTGGAGCTGATGCGTATGTGAGAGTCAGGATGTGGGCGTGCCTAAGTAGAGGTCAAAGATTAACCTCGGGTGTCATTCTTCAGGGCCCTCCTCCTCTTTTCTCCACTGGTCTGGAACTCACCACGTAAGCCAGACATGGCCAATGAGCCTCAAGGATCACCAACTCCACCCCCCGCCGTGCTGGGATTACAAGCACCTGGCTTTCCTGTATGTTCTGTGGGTCAAACTGCAGTCCTCCTGTTTGAACAAGCATTTTGCCACCTGAGCGTCTCCCCGGCTCCCTGAGATACCACTCTTGTGCCAATGTGTTTCTTGTTCAAATTCCCTGTGCTATGGTTTGGTAAGATTCCAGGAGTCTGCAGCTGGGTAAAAGGCCCGCAACAATGCTCTTTGCTGTTTTTGAAGCTTTCTTGCAAGTCTGAATGTATTTAAAATAAACATTTAAATGGGATATGTGTTCCAGGTAAAGTGATGGGTAGAAAGCCTGAGTGTGTACCAGTCACGAGCGCATCACAGGGGCCAGCAGCACCTCTGTCAGGATGCTCTCAATCAGCAGGGCAAAAAGCGGTCACCAGAGTCATCCCCTGGATGCCACGGTTTGCTCCCACAACGCTGGATTCCTGAAGACCAAGACCGTGTCTGCTCGAGATGCTGCTGGCCACTGCTGCCTGGAGGGTGAGGACCCTCTACAGTGACTGGCCTAGAGTGGCCGCTTCATTAGTTTATGATGGTGTCCTGCAGATGAAGTGACAGTTAGCGACATGCTGCCCGTGTGATTCCCAGAAACGTAATGCAAAAGGACAAACCTACAGCTTGGTGCAGACATCAGGGTGGGCCTGGAGCACGAACATTCAGAGGGAGTGTTTGAGCAAGCCAGCGAGGTCAAAGGATGCAGGAAGACAGGCCCAGGTTCAGAGGAGGCCCAACAGGGAGGGGACCTCAGCAGTAAATGCTTTGTCTCTTACTTAGGCTGATACTTTCTTTCTCTCTTTCGTTCTCTGCCTTCTCTCTGTCTCTCTCTGTCTCTCTCTGTCTCTCTCTCTGTCTCTCTCTCTCTCTCTCTCTCTCTCTCTCTCTAAGCCAGGGGACAACTTCAAGTGCCACCCTCGGATGCATCCTCCTTGTTTGCTGAGACAGGACCTCTTGTTGTACTGACACTTGACTTGCTGGCCAGGCCTGTGAGCCAAGAAGCCTGAGGAATCCCCCTGCCTCCACGGCCCTCACGCTGGGATTATAAGCACCACACCACAGCTGGCTTGGCTTAAACTTGCATCCCTGCGCTTCGCAAGGGTGCCTGAACCTTCTCCCCATTTCACCAAACTGGTCACCTCCAGGTGGTTTGACCCAGGATTGTGTCCCAAAAAGCCACGTGTGGCCTCAGAGGGGCCATGAACTCTCTCACCCCCTGAGCCAAGAGGCTTTTCTCTGTGAGTCCACCTTTCATATGAAATCAAGCAATCTGATCTTTCCAAGCTCCTGAGAGTCCTTTCCTCAGTTACTTGCTCCTGGGGAGAGCCAGGACCCTTGGGGTCGTGGAGGCCGCAGGGGAGAAAGGCCGCCAGTCCCCGTACCACTGAGCCCACCTGTGGTGGCTCTCCCATGTAGCTGTCCCCATTGTGAGAACGTGATTGCACCTGGACACCATGGAGATCAAGGGAGACGAGGTGGCTGCATTTACCCATGCTGCCCAGGGGTGCACACGGGCTACACAATTGCTTCTTAACCCAGGGCTACTCATTGTTCTTTGTGATCCTGCCTTAGCCAGCAGAGGTGTGGCTATGGGGACCAGGCACGGGCTTCTGCAAAGTCAAGGTCATCTGCACAGCTTGCAGCACACAGAGACTTGGGAAGAGGAAACTCAGCCTGAAATCAGCCAGCAGCCTGGCTTTCCTGAAGTAAAGGACTGAGAGAGGGAGGGTGGGAAAGGGGAAAGGAACCCAGAGATACGACAGAGGCAAGGCTGAACAGGTAAGGCTGGATGGACGGGCTGGATGGACGGGCTGGATGGACGGGCTGGATGGACGGGCTGGATGGACGGGCTGGATGGACAGGGCTGGATGGACGGGCTGGATGGACGGGCTGGATGGACAGGGCTGGATGGACAGGGCTGGATGGACAGGTTGGATGGACGGGCTGGATGGACAGGGCTGGATGGACAGGCTGGATGGACAGGGCTGGATGGATAGGGCTGGATGGACAAGCTGGATGGACAGGGCTGGATGGACAGGCTGGATGGACAGGGCTGGATGGAAGGGCTGGATGGACAGGGCTGGATGGACAGGGCTGGATGGACTGGCTGGATGGACAGGCTAGATGGACAGGGCTAGATGGACGGGCTGGATGGACGGGCTGGATGGACGGGCTGGATGGACAGGCTGGATGGACAGGGCTGGATGGACAGGCTGGATGGACAGGTTGGATGGACAGGGCTGGATGGACGGGCTGGATGGACAGGCTGGATGGACAGGGCTGGATGGATAGGGCTGGATGGACAGGGCTGGATGGACAGGCTGGATGGACAGGGCTGGATGGAAGGGCTGGATGGACAGGGCTGGATGGACAGGGCTGGATGGACGGGCTGGATGGACAGGCTGGATGGACAGGGCTGGATGGATAGGGCTGGATGGACAGGGCTGGATGGACAGGCTGGATGGACAGGGCTGGATGGAAGGGCTGGATGGACAGGGCTGGATGGACAGGGCTGGATGGACGGGCTGGATGGACAGGCTGGATGGAGCCCTCCCACAGCAACAGCAGGTGTGTATGCTTCCACTGGAGAGCTGAGATCTGAGTACTGCAGAGCCCTCCTCCCCGCTCCATCCTCTCACCACGCACAGGCACTCACATTGCTCCAGGAGCACATCCCCCTGTTGTAGATGTGGAGTGTAGCCTTGGTGTGTGAGATGTACAATTCTTCTCCTCAAGAGGATTGAGATAAATAACAAAAACACAACTTGAAACAAAGATGTGGAAAAGTGCTTTGAAATTGCTTGGGGAGGCTTCAGGGGTGTCAGTTGGCAAACACTGAATGTCTGTGCTCAGTTCTACAGTGTGCACAGGGGACCGGTGTGTGTGTGTGTGTGTGTGTGTGTGTGTGTGTGTGTGTGTGTGTGTGGTGATGTACATGTGGAGGTCAGAGGACAACTTTCTGGAGTCAGTGTTCTCCTTCTGCCATGTGGGTACTGGGGATCAAATTCAGATCCTCAGGGTTGGTGGCAGTCACCTTTCCCCACCAAGCCATCTTGCCAGCTCAAGGCAGAGGCTGTTATTAGGAGATACTGTACTGCTATCAGGCAGGATCTGCTCTGGTCTACTATGAGATGCAGGAAGGGCCCTGGCAGAGCCCTGGAGTGGTGGCGGGGGCTCTCATTACAGCTGATCCCTTAGCAATGTGAGTCACGCTGAGGCTGCAGGCTCTCATCTCGCACCACGTTGGAAACTTAAACTTTCATTAAGCAGAAGAGACTGTTCCATGCTTATTTCATCTGAGTGAGAAGGGTTGCAGTGAGTGCCATCAGACAGGATGGGCTCGAGAGCTCTCAGACACGCGGCGTGCTGCAGCCCGGCAGCTGCAGCCTGGGAGTCCGGCCTCGCAGGTCCTTTAGGACCATCTGTTCCCCCACAGAGACAGGTTTTCCTGTCATTTTGTATACGCCTCTCTCTTAAAACACATACTCACATGCTCACACACAGTCTTCTCCCAAGGCAAAATACCAGTGTACAATCATTTCCACAGGCCCGGTTCTTCTGGATAGAGTTGACGCTATGGAATCTAAATTTGGTCCCAAGAGATTCTCAGATCCCGGGTTGTCGGTGTGTGCAGGCACCAGCCCGCACATCCTCCAGTCTTCGCCTGACAGTGATGGAGAAGGTTCTTTGCCATTTGTTATTAAACAATGTTCTGTTAAGCTAGAGGACGAAGTTTCCCAGCACCAGCATGCATCTTGCCAAACACAGTATGGTCCACAGCCCCAGCCAGGAGTTTCTCACACACATAGGACAACTCCATCTCTTCCCTTCCTCCAAAGAATGATGGAAGACCAAGCACTCTCCTGGAGCTGCCTTTAGCCTGGAACAGCACAGCCTTGGGTCTCCTCCATGGAATTCCCAACCAAAGCTTTTCCTTGTCCTTTCTTCCACCTCCTACCCTGACAGTTAAGACTTTACAATTGGGGGGGGGCTCCCCACCCGCCAGCATCTGTTGGCCTTCTACCCAACATCACCAGTCTGCATCTTTGGGTGCCCTGATAGCTCTCCTTACTCATAACCCACAATTACTCCTGGCCCATCATCCAGGGAACCCAAGGCAAGAACTTAATTATAAACAGGAGCCTGGAGGCAGGCACCAAAGTAGAGTCTGTGCAAGGTGATACGGCTCCAGCAGACACGGCTGTTGGAAACAAGTTAAGGTGTAGGGTAATAAAGGGTGTTGGAACAAGTTAAGGTGTAGGGTAATAAAATGCCCAAGCTGGGTCCATTTATGAATAACAGAACTTGATTCTCACCATTCTGGAGATGAGACAGTCAAGGTCCCAGTAGGACTGGTGTCTGGAAAGGGTTATTTCTACCATGGCACCTTGCCACTGGTTCCCCGAGAAGCAACACTGTATCCTTCTGTGATGAAGGGACAGAGGACTAGAGAGCCGTGACATCCCTCTTCCACCTGTAGTCCTATAACGTAGTCTAACTCCATTCACATCATGGAGTGGAAATAACCCAGTTGTCTCCCAAAAGCTGCACGGAGGATCAAGTTTCAACACGAACTGGGGCATTGCCACCACCCAAACCCATGACGGCACACTTCAGGAACAAAGCTGACAAGGCCTAGGGTCTCTCCTTGGGTCCTTTTCTTCACCAGGTAAAGAATGACAAGATGAGAAGTTGGCAGTCACAGCACACAGTCAAGGCTCCATGACACACTAGCAACATTTCCACACAGCAAAGAGACAGAGTCCCCAAATGGGGAAGAGTCCAAGCTGGGGCACCATCAGCCCCATGGAAAGTCAGGCTCTTTATATTCTATAGGGTAGGGGGTGGGACAGGTCTGGGGCTCCTGTCTCCCCCTTTCAGATTGGACAGGGAAAGATGCATGTTTCTGGTTGGTTGACTCTGACTCCTATGAAAGCAGGACTCTGATTGAGTAGAGCAAGGACAGGAAATGTGTTAATTCCCAGTAGAGGGAGCAAAAAGCATCCACCAGAAAGGGCGACACTGGACAGGAACCCAGAAGTGGGCCATTTGGGATGAGAGTGATTGGATGACTGAAGAATCTAGTTTGGAGTCTCCTCCCTGACTGTCTAATTTAGAACTAATAGTCTGACCATAGGTGAGGGAGGGAGGGTCCATGTTCTCCTCTCACCAGCTCCAGCCAGGGCAGAATCGTCTGCCTGCCTGCCTTGGGAAATGCAGAGCAGATCTGTACACTGGCCAATTACATGGTGACTCCAAATGAACAGAGAAGATTCTGCTTAATATTTTTAGTAATGATAACACTTTGTAGGACAAGTGCTCTTTAAAGCGCAGAGATGGAGGACGTGGAGTGGCATTTAAAGTGGAGATGTCAGACGGGATCCGCGGCGGCCCTGCTAAATGTCAAACATTTCATCCACAGAAAGTGGCTTGTTAGACATATTTTCCCCCAAACCTGATTAAAACGCAAAGTGCCTTTTGCATATTCGTTTCTGTTTTATGTGATGTTAGCTGTGCCGGAAAGAAACAGAGAGGGAGGAGGGGAGGGAGGCCAGGGGGGCCCAGGAGGGTAGAGGCGGGGCTGCCAAGGAGGTGTTCTCTCGTGGATCTGAGAAATAGCCAGCTTGGAGGCCCAGAGGGGACAGCAGCTCTTTAAGCAGAATAAATGCTTTGGAGGGGTCAATGGGGCAGAAGAGGCCCTGGGAGCGAGCTGGAGGGACACGGGCTAACTGGCTGGCTGGCTTTCTCTGGAGCCCTGAAGCCCCAAGGGGAGCTGTGTATATGTTGGAGGAGAAGTGCAGATGGCACAGGACCCACGTGACGTCAGATGACATCCACACAGCATCCCCTCTGGTCAGCGGCTGAGATCTTAGGTGCTCAGAGCTTCACTCAGGCCACCCCATGTTATCTAACGAGGCCAAGCTGAGCCTCCAGATGGCCCCAGGGAGGACGGAGGAGGTCGAGGCTCCCAGCAGCGGCCATGGATACGTCAGGCAGTGTGGGTGGGTCTCTGCGAATGGACTCAGACTCCCTAAGGCTCAGGTCCTGCTGTCTACCCAAACACCCCCTGTCCTGCTGTCCACCCAAACACCCCCTGTCCTGCTGTCCACCCAAACACCCCCTGTCCTGCTGTCCACCCAAACACCCCTGTGCTTGCTCCCCTGTTCAGCCCTCTACTTGCCATCTCAGTGCCCTGGCGAACTAACTCAGGCTCTGAAGCCTGGGGAGATAAGTACAGCTTCTGATTTTAATCACCCAGGAGGTGTGTGGACAGTGGCAGGCTTTGGACCCCATTGGCTGTCACAGTGGGAGGCGCCCAGTCAGGTAACACAGAGACATGGACACACATGTGCAGACACATGCAGACACACAGTCACAGACAGACACAGAGACACACACATAGGCACACATGTACAGACACATGCACACACACAGAGTCACAGACAGACACAGAGCCACACACATAGGCACACATGTACAGACACATGCACACACACAGAGTCACAGACAGATGCAGAGACATACACATAGGCACACATGTACAGACACATGCAGACACACAGTCACAGACAGACGCAGAGACACACACATAGGCACACATGTACAGACACATGCACACACACAGAGTCACAGACAGACGCAGACACACACACATAGGCACACATGTACAGACACATGCACACACACAGTCACAGACAGACACAGAGACACACACGTAGGCACACATGTACAGACACATGCACACACAGAGTCACAGACAGATGCAGAGACACACACATAAGCACACATGTACAGACACATGCAGACACACAGTCACAGACAAACGCAGAGACACACGCATAGGCACACATGTACAGACACATGCAGACACACAGTCACAGACAAACGCAGAGACACACGCATAGGCACACATGTACAGACACATGCACACACACAGAGTCACAGACACATGCAGAGACACACACATAGACACACATGTACACACAGACATGCAAGCACAGACACAGACACACAGACATACATACTCCTAGACACATATACACGGATACATAGACACACATGCATAGACATGTGCACTTATACAGACATGCATATAGTGCACTTACACAGACATGCATATACAGAGACACACACACACATAGACACACATACTCAGACATGAGCACACAGCGACAGGCACATAAGCATAAACATACACACAAAGACACACACAGACATGTACATACAGAGAAGCACATGCATATACACATGGACACACAGACATGCATATTCACATGGACACTCACATGCACACACACAGACATGCATATACTCATGGACACACACACATGCACACACAGACATGCATATACTCATGGACACACACATGCACACACAGACATGCATATACACATGGACACACACACATGCGCATACATACAGCCATGCATATACATGTGGACACATAAACGCACACAGACACACACAGTCATGGACACACAGACACACATGGGCAAACACACACACATGCACACACAGACAGGCATGCACATACACACAGCTCATCACAAAATACCCACATAATTAATCACTATACCTGGGTGGCTTAAACAACAGAATTTGTTTCTCATACTTTTGAAAGCTGGAAACTCTATGGTCATGCTGGAAGAATCGTGTGTGTGTGTGTGTGTGTGTGTGTGTGTGTGTGTGTCTATGCATGTGTGTCTATGCATGTATGTGAGTAAGCATGTGGGGCCTCTTTGGCCTGGAACTCAGCAAATAGGCTGGCTGGCCATCATGCCCCAGGGATCTACCTGCCTCTGTCCCCTGGGATCTACCTGTCTCTGTCCCCTGGGATCTACTTGCCTCTGTCCCCTGGGGATCTACCTGCCTCTGTCCCCTGGGGATCTACCTGCCTCTGTCCCCTGGGAACTACCTGCCTCTGTCCCCTGGGGATCTACCTTCCTCTGTCCCCTGGGGATCTACCTTCTTCTATCCCCTGGGGATCTGCATGCCTCTGTCCCCTGGGATCTACCTGCTTCTGTCCCTTGGGATCTACCTGCTTCTGTCCTTGGAATCTACCTGCCTCTGTCCCCTGGGATCTACTTGCCTCTGTCCCCTGGGATCTACCTGCCTCTGTCCCCTGGGGATCTACCTGCCTCTATCCCCTGGGCATCTGCATGCCTCTGTCCCCTGGGGATCTGCATGCCTCTGTCCCCTGGGATCTACCTTCCTCTATCCCCTGGGGATCTGCATGCCTCTGTCCCCTGGGATCTACCTGCCTCTGTCCCCTGGGATCTGCCTGCCTCTGTCCCCTGGGATCTGCATGCCTCTGTCCCCTGGGATCTGCATGCCTCTGTCTCCTGGGATCTACCTGCCTCTGTCCCCTGGGATTTACCTGCCTCTGTCCCCTGGGGATCTGCATGCCTCTGTCCCCTGGGGATCTGAATGCCTCTGTCCTCGGGACCTACCTGCCTCTGTCCCCTGGGATCTACCTGCCTCTGTCCCCTGGGGATCTGCATGCCTCTGTCCTCTGGACCTACCTGCCTCTGTCCCCTGGGATCTGCCTGCCTCTGTCCCCTGGGGATCTGCATGCCTCTGTCCTCTGGACCTACCTGCCTCTGTCCCCTGGATCTGCCTGCCTCTGTCTCCCCAATGCTGCTCCCAAATATGAACTCCACTAAGCCTGGCTTTTTCTTGAAGTCAGTCCTGGGGATCAAACTGGGGTGCCCATCCCAACTGAGCTGTCTCCCACCCCTGATTCTCTTACTTGTGAATAAGGGTTCTCATCTTCCTTTTCAACATGCCTCCTTATGTCCTTATGGCTCAGAAAGAGGGAGAGAGGATGGGAGTTCTGGCTGTCTCGGTAACGATGACGCACCTGTCATGTCCTCATCTAAAGCCATGAGTTCCCAAAGGACCCAACACAAGATACCACTACTTTGGGGGTAACAGTTTCAATGCCTGAATCAAGGGAGTGAGACAGCTGGTCAGTCCAAAACGCAAATATAAATACATGTGCACATGTACATGCACATATGTGTGCACACACATACGCATGTGACATGCACACACATATGTCTAAACATACACACACATGTACATACTCACATACACACACAGAGACTATACTCTTAGTGCTCAGTCACAGATCCACACAGAGCCCAAACATTTCTGAACACCAGTGTCAGACAGTCAGCTCATGTGAACACTGTGGGGTGCACTGAGGCAAGGCCCTGTGAGGCCCCCAGCCGGCCTTATATGAGCCATCCAGGGGAGTCCGGGGCCCTGGCTCTGGCTATGCATGAAGTGGAGGTGTTCACACACTTCCAGTCGTGAGGACAGTGCTGGGGAGTGCTCTGTTCTGGACCATCGTCTTTCTGGGGCCTGTGCTCAGGCCATTCACAGACACACAGTGTTAGGGAAACAGCCTTTGTTAATACAAATCTCTTAAGTGCGGACACAGAGAGGGAGCAAGCAGAGACAGCGTGTGGAATTATGCAAACAGCCTTGCTCCCTTGATGAGCTCCGTGCCCCCCCCCTTTGTCGATTTGTGATGCTCCCGTCATATTAATGCACCTTTTCGTGCCTCCCAGGAAATTGGACATTTTTATGCCCTGTGATTTTTGATGTGGAAATCGCTCAGTGCGCTTGTGCCACATTAAGGGGTAAAATGATATGCACAGTTCCAGCTGGACGGAATCCGGAGGCTGCCAACACGTGCGGAAGTGAGTTAGAACTCTCTCTGAACTGCAGACCCATAGCCCTGTGTATAAAGCATCAACTAATACCTTTTAAATGGGCTTTGAATTTAACTTGAAAATGAGAGTCTCCTCACACAATCTGAATACATGAGGAGTGATTTACTGGAAGCGGCTTTCCTCGGGTCACATTCTCTGTGCCTGTGACTCTGGGTCCCTTCAGGTGGTAGCAATGGCTGCCTGGATTTCCCCCAATCTTGGCCCATTCTTTTCTTCCTGGGATAATTTATTTTTCCTCCAAGGCAATGAGAATTTAAAGAATCCAAATGCAGCTTCTACTCCTTTGGCATTTGTGGGTGTGTACCTGGGTTTCCTTCTCTACTGATCCCAGTGCAAACACAAGAGCTATCTTAGCAAGATTCTAGAAACTTCTCTGGGTTCTTGCGTTTGACATCCTTGTTGAAAGTTTAGGAAGACTTGGGCAGATAAAGAGGATGACAGAGCCATGGCACAGGCTGGGAGGGGAACCTAAGGCTGTGAGGCCACAATGTAGAAGGAGTTCGCCACTCTGTCTCAGAAAGAAGGGGGGGAGGGAGAGAGAGAGAGAGAGAGAGAGAGAGAGAGAGAGAGAGAGAGAGCACTGAGGTGGCAGCCCAGGACCTAAGAGACCACACAGTGTGACCCTGCATCTGCTCCTTTAAGATGCTGGTTACTCTAAGCTGCCATATCCCACAGCTCGAAGAAAATCCTCTCTCTCTCTCTCTCTCTCTCTCTCTCTCTCTCTCTCTCTCTGACTGTGTTGTGGCTTCATAGCCTCTGATTTGGGATCCTACTCAGTACCTGGCTTCCCAGACTACGTCACATGATGCAGAACTTCCCACCAGACCCTGAAAAAATATAAAAATTGGATTTTAGGACTGGATAGATGGCTCAGTAGTTAAGAGCACTGGCTGCTCTTGCAGAGGACCCAGCTTTGATTCCCAGCACCCACATGGCAGCTAAGAACTGTTTGCAACTCCAGTTCCTGGTTTTCTGATGTCCTCTTCTTGCTTAGGTGGTGCACGTACATGCACGCATGTAAGCAAACATTCCTATACATGAAGTAGGATAAATAAAAATCTCTAAAAGTCAGATATTTTCCTTTGTGTGGGCTCCTTTGAAGGCTTTCCTCAGTCTCTCCATCCCATTCAGACCCCATCACCCCCAGGATGTTCATGCTTTTTTGGTCTTTTTGAGAAAGGGTCTTCCTGTAACCCTTGCTCTGTAGACCAGGCTGGCCTTGAACTCACAAAGATCCTCCTGCCTCTGCCTCCCGAGTGCTAGGATTAAAGGCGTGTGCCACCACACCCAACTTGTTCGCGCTTTTTTAATATGTGTATCGTATCTGTCAGTCACAACAGGCTTGTTCTCTTGGGGATGCTTTGAAGGCTCATCCCGAAGCTGATGTGTTTGGGGGTACACATCATACCTGTGAAAATCATCTGCCTTGTCACATCAGGGGCTGGAGATATCTAACCACAGGTCCCCATCTCCACCAGGAGGTGACGGTCAGTGCTTATTATTAACTTGATAGACTCTAGAATCACCAGAGAGGTGGGTCTCTGGGAGATGTACAGGGCTCTTTGAATTCAGCTGTCCGGTTCCCAGCTCCCTAAGAAGGAATGTCATTCTCAAAGATGCCCCAATATTCTTGAATCATTCCATTCTTGAGTGGCAACTGACCTGGCTCTGCATAGCTTTGGGAGCCCCTTGGCTTAGGAAACCTGTCTCTTACAGTGACATCACTCTGTGCCATCACTCAGCCACCTCCATCAGCAAAACATCCATAAACACAAATGAAGTGGCAGCTAGTTCAGCCCTTGCATAATCCTGGTTTCTCTGTGTCGTGGGAAGTTAGCTTCCTCAGAGCTAACTACCCCTCCGAGCCCCTTCCCTCGCGCCTGGGTACTGTCACACAGATTCTGCCTGTCCCCTGAAATCCATCTCCTCAGCCCCATGTTCGCACAGACACGCTGAAGTGACATGGCCTGGAGCTCTCCAACTCCCTAAATGCAGACAAGGTGCTTGGGTCTGGCACCAGTGAGTCGTGAACGGAGTGTAGGATGCTGGGAGATTAATGAACACACTGGTTCCTCCTGCACATCTGCAGAGCTCTCGAGCCCTTCACAGTGGTTCTGAGGCTTCCTGTGGGTCCGAAGGACTCCCCAGGGAACCTACAAACCAGACACTGCTACTGCTGGGGAGAGAGTGACTTAATGAGGAAGCTGTCCCCAAAGTGTGAACTATTTGCCGGAGGACACACAGCTGCTTCTCAGCCCGCCAGAACCCACACGAGCTCCTCATCCTTCCGCCCTTTATCTTCAGCTCGGGCTCCTTAATTTGTTTTTCAAATTTGCATAGACTCATCCAGGCAAGGAGGAACTAGAGGGCTGAAAAAACACCCCATCATCCTTTGCCATGCTAGAAAACAAGTTTTGCCTGTGCTGGTATCTGCTGTGGGACTTCTTCCTCGGCTTGCTGGAGGCAGAGGAGTCTGCTGGGCTAGCTTGGGGGCTGTAGGTACTGGGACCAGCCACAGTGACCTCACCAAGGCATGGGGCAGAGAGGCCACAGCCACAGGGCAACCTTTGTGTGTGCTCCACGTAGGACGGGTGCTGTGCGAGAGTGGCTAGTGGTGGATCGCTGTACTGTCTGAGGGGGCCTAAGGCTTCCCTGTGCTGGCTGTGAAGGGAGGCATCAAGGTAGCCCTGGGCCTATGAGCTGAAAAGAACCATAGTGGAGTGGACAGCTAGCTGTGAGACAGATAGTGGGATGGGATGGGAAGGGAGTACTTCAAGGATGGAGGTCAGAGTTTATAGCTCAGAAGCGGTAAAGAAAGGAGAGTCCTGAAAGGCAGAAGGGCTGGGAATGTCACAAGCTATTCCTGCAAAGGTCTGTGAGAGATGTGATATACTGGGGCAGATCCCAAAGCACTTCCAGCAGGCTCCTGCCCAGAGTGGAAGGAAGGAGTCGGGTATAGGCATTGGGTAGGTCAACCCAGCATCCAGGCAAAAGGTAGCAGCACTTTTCGTTCCCACAGCCTGAATACCTGGAGGGCAGTATCTAGAATGCTGACATGTCCACCTCTTCCCAGGAGTACCGGAAGTCCCCTACAGATGGGTGACAGAGTGATTGACATTCCAGGGGCCGGCTCCAGCTGTGCAGCCACATCTGCAGAGAATCTCATCAGCCCTCTTGCTCTGTGAGTAATAGATGGCTCTGAAAAGAAACCAATGTTCCAGATGGGGACGGCCAGTTTAATGTGCCGCTTCTAAATCTGGAGAGAAACAGCGTCCTGTCATTAAAGACTCATTTAGACCTATCTTAATAAGAAACAATATAACTCAGCTGGACCCTACATGACAAATTGCCCACCCTCGAGAGAAATATTAAGGCGAGACAGGACACTCTCCATCACTGGATTCCGTAGTTAATTTCCACAGGGTTGACAGCGCCTGTTGGCATTCAGAGCAATGAGAGATCTCCCTCTGTCCTTCTGTCCAAGACACAGCAAACAGCCACTCACACAGAGGGGACATTTGGTAGGAGCTTGAGCGAGCTGGTCAGACATCAAGCTTCAGAAATGCAGTGCTTTGATTCTAAGAGTGGGTAGGCCCAGTCGCAAAAGAGTGGACAGACACGGAAGTCCAAGCAGGAAAGACAGCCTTCCACTGTGGAGGATTCTTGATTTTGAGGATCCCAGCCATCCTGGGTTCCTGCATTCTTCCCAGCTCAAGAGCAAGGACTGGACGGTTTGGGATAAAATATGTAGGATTTGGGGTCATAAAGACACACCAGACTTTGATTTTTGGAATCAACCTTTTAAGTGTTTAATTTTATTTATTATTAGTTTTGTTATACATGTTATGCATGTGTGTAAATGCACCGTGTCATTCAATGACCAGGGAGGGCAGAAGAGGGCATTGGATACCCTGGAACTGGAGTTACAGGTGGTTGTTAGCTCCGATATGGGTGCTGAGATTTGAACCCAGGTCTTCTGCCAGAACAGCAAGTACTCTTGACCACTGAGCCATCTTTACAGCCCTAGAATCAACAGTTTTAAAAGTGTTAGTAGGAGAGGGGCTCAGAGGCTAGCCAGGCTTACCTTGAGTGCCCTTGTGGAAATGGCGACGCATTTTAGCCCCAATTCTATTCTCAATGAAAAGGAGAAAATCAAATTACCTCTTTCAATCCACAGCCTCGTTGTTACCTTTCAGTGCAATAGCATCTAGGAAACGTTCCCATCCGCCCAGCACCCCATAGGAACAGTAGCAGCTCTGGCAAACACTGGCCATTCCCAGCGGCTGGTGGTGGACAGACCCCAGCATGGCTGCTCTCCTGGCTGCTCTCCATCTCAGACCAAATTTAATGAAAGTGTGAGATGTCTAGTTCAGCGCCAGACCCAGGGTCACATCATATCCTTGATCCTGTAGTGGGAAGCTGGTCACGTAACTGCCTGGACTTATAACCAGATAACCATATGCCTGGAACTCTTTTATCCTAGACAAGACCAGTTGAGAAGACATACAGGAAGTGCACAGCAAGTTCCAGGGAGAAAAAAAAAAAACTAAAGAAGATGAGCAGGCCAGGGGTTATTGACATTATCTAAGGCAGTGAACATTGAGTAGGACAAACCCATGGAAAGAGTGCAGCTGACAGAGGAGACAGCAAAGGTCTTGGGGCAGGAGCCACCAGACGTCATTGAGACACAGAAAACAGGAGAGAAAGTAAGACGCCTAAGAACAGGTGGCCAGAGAGGTTAAGGAATTCCAGTAGGTGATGCAGGGCGGGAGGGACCTTCTACAGTGACCAGTGGGAAGGAACGCCCCAGGCAGGTTTGACAATTATGGGAGCCAGATCCTGAGGGGGTCACACAGATGGCTGTCTTAGTCACCGTCAGATTGTTGTGATAAAACACTGAACAAAAGCACCTGGGGGGGGGAGTTGTGGGGAGGGTTTTGTGGTGGTTTGAATGTGTGTCCCCCATAGGCTCTAGGTATTCAGACGTTTGTCTCCAGTTGGTGGCGCTGTTTTTGGAGGCCTTGGGGTGTGTGGCCATGCTGCAGGAAGTGTGTCACTGGGGGCAGGCTTAGTGAGCTTAACAAGCCTCATGTCTACAGTTGCCCTCTCTCTGTTTCCTGTGCTCTTTGCGAGATGTGACCCTCGGTTTGCTGCTCCAGATCCATCCCCCACGCCTCCCGCCACAATGGACTCTAATTCCCTGGAACTGCCAATCGTAAGCTCAAATAAACTCTTCCTTTTATAAATTCCTTGGTCATGGTGCTTTACCACAGCAACAGAAAAGTGACTAATACAGGTTTATTCCACAGGTCTACCACAGGAAGTGGGGCTGAGCTTTAAGAACCTGACTTGCCCCCAGTGACTCATTTCCTCAATGAACACCATCACCTGAGGACCAAGTGTTCCAACACCGGTCAAACTGCCACAGCTGGACCAGGAAAATTTTGTAGGTCTGGTATCCAACAAGGGCTGCCATAGTTTAATTTCCCTTGCTATAATAATGTGGCAGGAACTCCTACAACAAAGAAGAAGGAATGCAGCAGGGTCTGTGACTGAGTACCCATGTATGGTCCTACCCACACAGACCTCGTAGCTCATAGCATTCAGTCAGGGTATGTGTGTTACCATTTATATTTACAGGAGACAACTGAGCTATACATGTATAAAAGGCTCAGCTTTTGCCAAGCATGGTAGCACACGCCTTGAATCCCAGCACTTGGGAGGAAGAAGCTGGCAGATCTCTGTGAGTTCAAGGGCAGCCTGATCTACATAGTGAGTTCCAGGACAGCTGGAGCTACAGAGAGCCCCTGCTTTCTTCTGATGAGGTTCTGTTTTCGAGTGCTATCTGGCTCAGGGATTGTACCTGTACAAATAAACTGCTTCTTGCAAGCCCTGGGATCCTGGTTTCTATTCAGATTGGACAATACAACACGTATATTTCTCATAAATATTTCATGTATTCTAAAAGCAGTGTGTTTGGCTGTATAAGATACCAACAAGGACGTTTTTAAAGAGTGTTTCTAAGGTCTGATAAACTAGTCTTATAAGCTGTAGGAAGCTTTCTTTGTAACGAACAGGGACCACAGGGCCCTGCTAAGGGAAGGGGAACACAGCACCTGCCTGCAGCCACTGTAGGGAACAGGCCTCTCAGCAAGACCAGCCACCTACTTCTGTAGCCCAGTCTGAGAGGTACTTCCACCTCGGGCCCTTAGCCTGGGACAAGGAGACATGTTTCCACTCTTGGCAGTGATTTCCCACCTGCCCAGAGACTGCTAACCCCTGGACAAAAATTTCAGGCTGATGGCTGTTGGCCTATTCTCAGCCTATGTCCACTCACAACTCATTTCACCACACCAGCTATCCAGGTTGGTGGTCCACACTGGGACCTCTTTCCAACCCACTGGCCACCTGAACAAAATGCAGACCTGCTTTGGCCTATATGCATGCAAAAAATTTTTTAAAAATGACGGCTGGGAATTCTGTAATGGTGTTAATGGAGAATTTGATTTATTGCTTGCTACAACCTGCTTTTATAAGCCAAATGACGTCAGTTCCCAGAGCCAATCACAGCCCCCCCCCAATTCCGTGCCACTGCACACTGCTGCCCCACCCAGCATCAGGCACCTAGGCCATGTTGTTTGCTCCTCCCTGGGGTGGGGTCAGAGAAATCCCCTGACTCCCATCCATGTGGTGCCCTGAGGGATGCTAGCTGAGAACTAGCCCCCAATTCAAACTGGATCTTCCTACAATAAGAAGCTACTTTCAGTTATAAAAACACTTGAGTTCAGCCCCAGGCTGCTACAGGATGAACTGAACCACAAAAACCACACACTACTGCTTCTTTGTAACTATCTTGAGGGAAACAGATGTACCCTGCTTGTTAAGAGCTGTCTCAAGTGATGCTCATAATTTTCCCTTCTGTAAGTGTGTGCTTTAACCACTACCAATTTCCCCTTTTGGGTGCATAAAACTGAAATCCTATAAAGTTGTGAGAGCCCACTAATCTAAGCTCAACTCCTCAAGAGTATGAACTCCAACTGGGGGCCAGGCATTAATAAAGCAGAACTTCTCCACCTCTCACAGAGCTATTTGGATTTATTGCTGGTTTCAGTTTTAATTCCTGCAATACTACAATAGCTGACCAAAAGCAACTCAGAGACAAAAGGGTTTATTTGGCTTACAATGCCAGGTTGTAGTCCGTGACTATGGAAAAATTGAGGTAGGAGCTTAAATCATCATGAAGACAACCCCTACAGACATGCCAACAGGCCAAGCTGATCTAGGAGACCCCTCAATTAAGACTGTCTTCCCAGGTGATTCATGATTGTGGCAAGGTGACATTTAAAATTAGGGCTGAAGAGATGGCTCAGTGGTTAAGAGTGTTGGCTGCTATTGCAGAGGACCCAGGTTTGATTCCCAGCATCCACATGGCAACTAACAACCATCTATATAACTCCAGTTCTAGGAGATCCAATGCCCTCTTCTGACCTCCATGGGTATTGCCCGACCTGGGTGTACTTACACACATGCAGGTCATACACTCATACACATAAAATAAAGATAATAAAATATTTTTTGGTCTTTTTGAGACAGGGTCTCCCTTTAGTCCCAGCTGGCCTGGAGCTTGCTATGTAGACCAGGCTGGCCTTGAACTCACAGAGATCCACCTGCCTCTGCCTCCTGAGTGCTGGGATTAAAGGCAGGCACCACCACGCCCAGTGTAATAAAATATTTTTTTTTAAAAACCTATAAAACTAACCATCCCAGGGACCAAGTCCAGTATGTCTGACAGGAAAAAGAGTTCTGGGGGTCTAGTCAAAGTAGACAGGGAAGGTGAGCAGAAGTTCTTTGGATTTGAAGGGAAATAGGCAGGCTCACATCCAGGCCTTGGCTTTGACAGTGACATGTGGGGTGCACTTGAGCAGAGAAGCCATACTTGGCCGGGCTCTCATGAAGGTGATTCTGAGAGAGGACTGGTGCAGGGGTGGAGGCGGGAGCAAGGTGCCTCACTCTCAGGCCCTGCCAGACCTGAGAGCTCTGGTGGGGGACTCTGACAAGGACTTGGACCAGAGGATCAGATAGCATCAGGGATGGCACTGAGCAAAAGAGACATGTCATGTCTCCTCTAAGCTCTGTTCCACTTTCCCCTCCATAAACCACAATTGTTTAGTGCTCTTCCCAGAACCAGGCAATCCACTATTACACATTGTTATGTTTTTCCATTTAATTGAGGCAGTGGTTAGGAATTGAAGGCACTTTATAGCGTGTATTAATCTATTGTTGGTCTTTAATTTTATAGACAGGAACTGGTTAAGAAGCAAGCTATAAAAGTTCACTAGAGATTCCAGGCCCTGATACAGATTCTAGAATCACATTATGCACAGAGGGGCTGCAGAGGTTGGGGTGAGGAGGGCAGCCCAGCCCAGATGGGGAGTCATTTTGAATCCCCCTCTTTGTTTTAAAATTCTTTTTGATGTCGCTATGCATGTTTGTGAAGGTGTGGATGCACATGTGTATGGGACTACACAAATGCATATGTATGCACATGTGTATGGAGGTTAGAGGACTAACCTGGGTGTCATTCATTCCTCAGAGGTTCTCCACTTTGGCGGGGGGGACAGATGCTAGGTAAGTGCTGCTATCACAAACCATCCATCTGGTCCAGAGATACTCCTTGGGAAAGGTCTCTTGCTAGAGGGAGCTAGCTATCCACTGGGAAAGGATGAGGGCTCAGTCTATATTTTGGCATCCCTTTATGTGTTCCAGTGATCCACACAACACCTTCTTCCATCCCTTTGGTATTTACTAATTCCTTAGTGGGGTCAGGAACGCTAGGCATGCACTCTACCCTCCACAAGGCAATGAGTGTGTGAAAATACAAAGCATAGGGTGACAGCGGCCCACAAAGATGGTGCACTTCATCCAGGACCCAGACAGCAACAGTTTCTGCTTCCCAAGGGAGATACAAGATAAGGGTGGGGTCTGATCCCTGAGGAGGGGAGCTGAGGGCTGCACCTCAGCACTCACCAAACATTCTACACTGAGGCACCCCCCCACACCCTCCCCCAGCCCTCTGATGGCAGAACTGAGCCAACAGCTCAGACAGAGGCTGCATGCATCTCCCTGTGGACACAGCTTCCCAGGGAGTCAAGCCCCTCTGCTTCAAGTTCCTGCTGCCTCAGGAAACGGCACCTTACAGTTTGTCCTTGATGGGTCTCAAGGTCAGGGCCAGACACCATCTTCTGTATGGTTTGCAAAACCACAGCTGGAGACGTGGACTGTGCTGCTGTGACATCATCCATCCCAGGTCTCCCGTGATGAGCCTTTCAGATGAGCCGGAGGCTCTTTACAGATGCTATGGGTAGTTGCTGCCTCTTCCACCACCGATTCTTTTCCTCTCCATGGAACAGGAAATTTGGAACTAAGCTTTATGCTCTTCGTCAGAACTGGTCCTAGCTTAGGAACTTTTAAAGATACAATTAAACTTTCTTCCTTTTTCTCGCCTGCCCCCAAATCAGTCACCCGATTTCATCGCTCAGCTATTCTGCTTTTATGCCTTTAATTCACCTCTAATCTCCTCTTGAAGCAACTGGGCACTTAGGGAATTAATTCAACGGCACCTTATCTGTGAACTCACGGTGACCACTGCCCCATGGTGGGAAGTCACTCTTGGTGCAGACACCGTTCAATTAAGACATGAAAACTCTGGAAAGCCAAACCCATCAAAGCGTGCTGGCAAGGCAGCCGCTGTGGAATATTAATAGCACAGAGAGAAATGTACTGTACACTCATGCCTGAGAGAGAGGTAGCGATCTACAGGCAATCCAGTGTAAACCTCATTTTGCAAAAATAAATATGCAGAGCATATATACATAGAAAAATGAAAAGCAATTATACTGAAAGGTTAATGTCATTATTCCTGGACACGATTAAGAACGATTTTTCAGTGCAAAGCTGACGTTTTCCAGCGTGTTTGCTTTTATTGTCCATGAACTTCTTCCCCAAGGGTCATCCTCACGCTGGCTTGTGCTGGTGCGTGTACAGCTGGATCTTCTGTGTCAACCTGCAGCTAACCATCCACACCAGGAGCTGGCCACCGCTTCTGTGTCTGGGCGTTCATTTGCAGGCCCAGAGCCCATGTAGTAGTGATTTTTCTTGTAGCTGTGATAAAATACCTGACAAACACTACTTAAAGAAGAAAGGGGTTATTTGGGCTTACAGTTTGAGGGTGCAGTCCACCACCATGGTGTCAAAGGCATGGTGACAGGAGTGTGAGGCAGCTGGGCACGTTATGTCAGGAAACGGGGAGAGACATTCTCCTTTGCTTATAGACAGAGACCCCAGTTCATGGGGACGCTGCTGTCCACATTTGGTGGTGGTGGTGGTGGTATGTGTGTGGGGGGATGTCTTTGTACTAGTTATTTGTCTGTTGCTGTGAGAAATAACATGACCAAAATCAACTTAAAGAAGAAGTTATTTGGGGCTGGAGAGATGGCCTAGCAGTTAAGAGCGCCAACTGCTCTTGCAGAGGACCCGGGTTCGATCCCCAGCACCCACATGGCAGCTGAGAACCATCTTTGACTCCGTTTCAGGGGAATCCGACACCCTCTTCTGACCTCCGAGGCATTGCATGACATGGGTGCACAGACCTGCATGCAGACAGTACACTCATACATATAAAAATAAATAAATAAATTTAAAAAAACTTAAAAAAAAAGAAGTTGTTTTGTTGTTTTTAGCTAACATTTCCAGAGGGAGAGTCCATAATGGCAGAGAAGCAGAGAAGGCAGACAGGGCACAAGGAACAGGAAGCTGTTCATCTGAGCGAAGGAAGGCGAGAGAGAGAGAGAGAGAGAGAGAGAGAGAGAGAGAGAGAGAGAGAGAGAGAGAGACTATAAACCTTATAATCCTGCCTCCCAGTGATGGGCTTCCCCCAGCAAGGAGCTAGGCTGTACTTTCTAAGAATTCCATAAATTCCCCAACCATCATCGTCAACAACTGGGGACCAAGTATTAGAATATAAGCACCTACGGGGGGCATTTTTCATTCAAATCACCGCAGTCTCCCTGCCTCACTTAGTGTAATCTAGAAACTCCCAGAGGTTTGTCCCCTAGTCGTTTCCAAGTCCTGTCGAGGTGACAGTGGAGAGGAACCCTCAGGGATGGCTTCCAATCTTCCAGTGCCACAGCAATCCTGCTGTGACCTTCCAGTGCAGGGGGTCAGGCCCTTCCTTGGAGTCTACCTGGAAAGAGGAATTGTGGGGTCCCCAGGTGGCCATCTTCCCAGGTGACTGTATGGCCCAAGGGTCTTGATGGCCACCATTTCCCTACCCGTGCTTTGTATCTTCTGTCCAGTTTTTTGTTTTTTTTTTTCTTTTAGAAGGTCCTAGCTAGATTGCAAGCTGTGTCTGACACAGCTTGTATAGGAGACATCTGTGAACTGACAGTGGAGAACATTATCCCAGTATTGGAAAGCATCAGCCCCTCTGCAAAGAGGATCAGCTTCTGTTTTTGTCTGTGACCCCCTAATTCATATGTGACAGTGTTGGGAGGTGTGGGCCTATGGGAGGGGATGAAGCCACCAAGATGGGGCCTCATGAATAGGATCTCTGGTCTTATAAAGGAGACCCTGGGAAGATCCCCGATATAACTGTTGTGCTCCCTACAATAAACGGAGATGGCTTGACCAGACTCCTGTTACGTCTGATTGTCTCCTGGGGGGAGGGAGGAGTCTGGTCAAGCCATCTCAGTTTATTGTAAGGAGCACAACAGTTATATAGGCAAGCATCACAAAGAGATGCCTAGGGTGCAAAATGGACAACCGATGACCTTAAGGCCCAAGGCAGTACAGGCTGCATTCCAAGCAGTTTTAATGGCCAGCATGGGCTGTCCACTAGCTGTCCATGAGTGAGGGAATAACTAGGGTCAATTAGAAGATTTTTAAAACAATTTTGACTGCGCCTACCTCACTTCCTTCAGGCACCATCTTTTCTAGGGAAGCCCTATTTATTTGTAAAGGCCCTTTAGAAACTGAGCCGTCTGTGGAGGATGGCACAGACCCTCACCAGACATCTGGTCTGGTGACCCCTTGACCTTGAGCTTCCAGCCTTTTTCCTTTATATTTTTTTCTCTTTTGCAGTGTCTGTGTGTGTGTGGAATGCATGTATGATGCAAATTTGCATCTGTCTGGGCTTACATGTGTGTGTGTAAGTGGATGTGAATGTGTGTGTCCAAGGGTCCAGAGGCCAGCGGAGGGCGCAGGGTGTCTTCCCAAATTACTGTCTGCCCTGTATATTGAAGTAGTTTGATGCTTAATCTTGGTTGTCAATTGGACACACCTGGGAAGAGGAACCCTCAATTGAAGAGTTACCCAGACCAGCCTGGCCTGTGAGCCTATCTATGGGGTATCAGCCTGGGTACTGGTTGATGTAGGAGGGGCCCAGTCTGCTGCGGCAGGCATTTCTGGGCTGCATAAGCAAGCCAGTAAGCAGCGTTCCTCCGTGGTCTCTGCCTTGAGCTCCCTCAGTGGTGGGTGACATGTCACTTGAAAGTTTCAGATGAAATAAACGCTTTCCTTCCCAAGTTGATTCTGGCCAGATAGTCTACCACAGCAGCAGAAAGAAAAGTAGAACAGGCAAAATGTTATCGCTTGAACCTTGAGGTCACCAATTTGGCTTGTCTGGTCAATCAGTTCCACATGAGGATACAATGTCTCTGCTTCAAAGCCCTAGGATTGGGGCTGGAGAGATGGCCTAGCGGTTAAGAGCACCGACCGCTCTTACAGAGGACCCAGGTTCAATCCCCAGCACCCACATGGCGGCCGAGAACCGTCTTTAACTCCAATTCCAGGAGAACTCCAGTTCCAGGGGAATCCGAGACCCTCTTCTGACCTCCGCGGCATTGCACGACACGTGTGCACAAACTTGCATGTAGACAGTACATTCATACACATACAGAAATAAATAAAATTAAAAAAAAAAAGCCCTAGGATTACAGGTGGGCTGTTCCACTAACCCTTCATTTACATGGGTGATGAGGATCTGAATTCCATTTGTCATGGTTATGAAACAAGAACCTTGCTGGCTAAGCCAGCCCCTTAAAGTATATTTTTAACAGCAGCTCAAACAAACTAAAAGAACATCCTCTACATGTTTTGACTATTTGGCTTAGCTTTTATGAACGATTGTATTCTCTGCCCATTTATCTATTAAGATAGATGTACTATTTGCATTGATTTCAAGAAACCATCTATTAACAATGACAGCTTTTTGGCAGGAGATGAACCCACCTTCCCAAGTCTGGTTAATAGAGGCTTCACATAAAGTCACGGCCAGGTCTGTGCATGCCAAGCTGGGTTAACTGGATGATCTGACTAGATGAATCCCCCCCCCCAATATGCCCTTGGAAGGGTCATCGGGAGAGCAGGACTGCAGAGCCCGGACTTGGTATCCAAGTCACAAGGATGCAAATTCCTGAGAGGAGGCAGACAGAGAGAGAGAGAGAGAGAGAGAGAGAGAGAGAGAGAGAGAGAGCGCTGTGGTGAACTGGGCTCTGCGGACACCAGGCAGATATTCATCAGAGAACCATTGTGCTTCCTGTCTCTCAGGACCTCTGATTAGAATCAAATCGGGGCACAGAGCACATCGTTCCTGCAGAGGAAGGCACGCCATGTTCTCTTCAAAGCATTCTCTCTCGGCTGTTTCAAAAATGGCAATTGTGAAGCTGGCCCTTAACTGAGGTCTTTGGGGAGCATGAGCCTTGAAGACCAGACCCTTTCATAAATATTGCATCCTCTCTATTGTGATGTGCTGGCCTATGGGACAACTTCCCAAAGACAAATCCTTCGACACAGCTCCCGGCCCTGTAACCCCCTCTCCCTGAAGCACTGGCCTTCCTGGGGTTCAGTCTCTGATCCTGCCAGTGCCAGAATCTCAGCCAGAATGCAAGCTCGTTTCCCTTTCACCCTTTTACCCCTCACTGGGCTGTCAGTGAAAGTGGAAATTGAGGAAGTGGACTGGAACCTCAACACCCATGGAAAAACCTGGAGGTGGCCTCCGTGTTCTGTAACCCCCCGGCACCAGAGGGGGTGAGGGCGGAGGTGGGTCCAGGCAGATCCCAGAGCTCACTGGCCAATCAAAAGCTTTGGTGTCTCAAAAACTAAATTCGGATCTCTCCTGCTCTCCTGGAGGACTAGAGTTGAGTTCCCAGTACTAACTACAGGTGATTCCTAAGTGCCTGTAACGCCAGTTCCAGAGGGTCCAATGCCCTCTTCTAGCCACCTACAGGTGTATATGCATAGACACACACACGCACACACACACAGATAAATAAAAAACAAAAATATTTTTTAATTTTAAAATATATGTATATGTGGAGAGGTTAGGGAAACACACTCAGGGTTAACCTGGGCTTCCACACGCATGTGCACCACCTACACACGTGGGTGTACACAACACACTAACAAGTATGCATACTGAACACAGAAAGAGAAATGGGAAACAGAAAGGAAAGAGATGAGAGGAGGGGAGAGGAGGGAAAGGAAATCCAGATTGGAGAGGTTGCATGTCACACCTAAGACCATTTGTCGAGGGCAAATTGATTAAGTAGGCCTGCCCATTTGTTCTCTCAATCAATACGTTCTATGTCCATGGATCCACCTAACCACAAATAAAAAAAAATACTCATGAAAATCACAGCCCTACTGAGCATATATTGAGTTTTTCCTGTTCTTTTCTGTAAACAATGCAGTTCAACAGTGATGTACAGGGGCTTGAATAACATTAGGCAACTCAAGCAGCTTAGAGATTAATTTAAAATACATGAGAGAATGTGTCAGAGTCCTGGGGAGGTTTGGGTTTCCATTGGGGCTGGTTTGGTTGACTGTATTGGGGACATGTGTACATGGGAAGCTTCTAACACCCATAAGATGTTAAGTATTGTGCCCCCCTATGTCATTCAGTCAATGTTGCAAACTGAAGGATGCTATTCTTCAGGGGGCACTGAGCCTGGGCAACCAGGGACTGGAAAGGGAGTCTAGATTCCCAGGAAGATCCCATCAGGAGCGGGGGGGGGGGACGACAAGGCAGCCCATGGGAGGAGGGAGAACATGGGAACAGTCTTACTACATACTGTGGAGGAGGGATGGGCGGGGGATACTTGGGAAAGGGGAACCCAGAGATGAAGGTCCCTGCTTGGCTTTCAGTCAAAGTGCAGTGAGGTTGATGGAAAACTTCAAGCCCAACACAGTTGCTGTGGAGACAATGAACAGAAGAGGCCAAGAAGAAGCCGGGAGGGAGGCTGACTTCCCTGATGTAAGGGACAGATGGCTACCTATCCAGGGGGCCTGGATCACGCCCTGGATCCCAGGAGGAAGCAGCCAGCCACAGGTAGAGGGGGGCAGGAACCCCCAGGGAGCAGCCGGTATCCAGATGTGCTGGCAGCTGCAGCCCTCCGCTCATGTGGAGATAAGTAAGAAATTATAAAGACTGTTTTCCCGCAGAATGAGTCGCTCCTGTCGTAATGAAGGCTGAAGGCTGGATGATGTTATTCTAGGCGAGGACTTTTGTTTCTGTCAGTGGTTTTTAACTAATTACCATAAATACTGTCCATTTAGGATTTCACCATAATTCCAGTCCCTATTAGTGTGTGAGCAATGCCTTATCTTTGCCGCAAGCTACTGTTTATTCATGGGATGAGACAGTATATCACGTGCATTGTCACATCAAATAGATGTTTTCTGTATCACATTGTGCGGTAAGAATGAGCCAGAAGTGATTTGCCAAAGAGGAAGTACGTTGGAAAATGAACTTTGAATTTTAAAAGAAATCCACTTGCCATTGCCTCTTGGTGTATAAGACAGGGTCTCTCGTGTTCCAACTTCCCTTTCATTTTTTGAGTTTTCGCCTCAAGCAAATGTGACCCAGACGCTGAGCCAAGACGTCAGAAAGGAAGGGGCTCATTGGGAGCATTTTCAGGGCACTGAAGAGACAAGGCATCCTTGTTCCTATGCAGTAGACACCTCGCTGATTGCAAGAGCCATGTCCATTTCCACACCTTTCATCAACAAAAATGTTAGCTGCCCAGAACATCAATTTGGTTGCCATTAGGATTCAGAACAGTACTTTCAGGAGCTACCAAATGGCATGCACATCTGCAGGGACTGGGGGAAAGATTACCTCTCTCCATCTCAGAGAGACACACAGAGGGGCAGACAGATGTTTCCGATGGAGATGGCCAGCCTAATTTGCAGTTTCTAAATATGCAGAGACACCATGTTCTGTCATTAAACATTCATTTAGGATCATCTTCATTGGAAACAATATAACAGAGCCCTACACCTGATGACAAATGCTGCTTTCCGTGCATAAAATATTCAAGTGACAGACACTAACTTTTCTCCATTTGACCATTCCCAGAAGTATTTGGATGGCTAGCAAGGAAAGTTCCGCACGTCCTCACAGCCTACTCAGGCAGCGTTTTACTGGGGCTTGCTCTGTGTTGGACAGCAGGCCCCATAAGACACAGAGTAGCTACTGGAGAAGCCTTCGGGACGAAAGACACTCCAAGCATTTGAGAATAAATTGAATAAAGCAGGACGTGTCTCGATAAACCAGTGGCCTTCATTCTTGCCTCTGGTTCAGAGTGAATTATATATTAATTAATAAAATTTTATTTTATGTGGATGAGTGTTTTGCCTGCGTGTATATAGGTGCACCTGTGTTATGCAATCCCCATTGTGATGGTTAATCCTGGGTGTCAACTTGACTGGACTTAGGAACAAATAAGAGAAAAAGGATCTTCAGATTGGACTACCTCAACCCAGATGGCCCACCCCAAATGTGGGTGTTACCTTCTGCTGGCAGGCAGTATTAAAGGTCATGGCAGAGGAAGCTGGTCCCTTTTTTCCTGTGGCTTGCCTCTCTCTCACTGGTGAGTTTGTCTTGCTGCTGTGATCAACCCTATGGATCCCAGCATGTACTTAAACCAGACCAGCAGATCTCCTGGAATCCATCGAGCCTTCAGCATCAGATTGGGACTACTGAGACATCCAGCTTTGTGGACTAAGCAGTTCCCCGGATTCTCAGCCTCTCCAATGCGGCACGGCTACTGTTGGACTCCTTAAACTCTGTCACATGAGCAAATCAATAAATTGTATATAGCTATATATTCATCCTGTTTCTTCTGTTTTTTTAGAGAACCCTGACTAATACACCCATGGAGACCAGGTCCCCTGGAACTGAAGTTACAAATGGTTGTTATCCACCAAGTGGGTTCTGGGAACTGAACTCAGGCCCTCCACAAGAGGGCCAGTGCTCTTACCCTCTGAGCCATCACTCCAGCCTGTGAATTATATTTTTTAACTTCCCTGCTATGTTGGGCTTTCCCTATATGCTCACATGCTGTTATGCTTCCTACATACGCTATACCTCACAGACCTCTTTCTTCTTCAAAGATGTTTTGTTGTGTGACATGATTCTTGATGTGAATAAATACTGAAGATGTGGATCTATATCTATTCATGCCAGATAGGGAACTGACAACAGCAAAGCAACGATGCCACCAGAGTCCAACTTGGTATGCCAGTGAGCTCCCGGATTTGCTTACAAGACTGCTGTGAGGAGTGGCTTACAGAAGCATGGAATGCCACAGCCCACCCTAGTATGGCTGGCAGCCCATGGTCTGGAACTGTGGACCACCATATGTGCCCTGCAGCAGATGCACAGGTCAGAGTACGTCCTTTCTCCACTCCTTACTGCTTATAACCTGGAAGGACTTTGTGATTCTATAAGTTTCAGGGACTTCCCAGTTACTGACTTAAGAAGCTTCCCTTTGTGACTTCCCGAGTCTTCCTGAGCCTCCTTGCAAGATGGAATGTCTCAATTCAGAGGAAGTTGCTCCACAACAGATACTTAATAAAACCCATATCTATGGTACACGCACTAATTATTATTCTTGGGTCACAGGCTCAGAGTGAACCTGAGTTTTCATTCTGGAAATCAAATTGTTTGCAAACATTTGGGAATTCTGACTCTTCAAAAACAATTCTGTGTTTCTTCCATATGCTGCTGACTGATATTTTTTGCAAACAAAATGATTAAGAAGTAGAATATCTAGGAACTTGCTGTGATTCAGCCACATTAGTGATACCTGTGTCCTTGATGTGTCAGCATCTGGGTTTCAGTAGCAAGATGTTCTATCTCCTATCTGGCCATGTCTTAGGACACATGCCACTGTTCAAAACATGCATCTTTCCACCAGGCACAGTAAGTGTGCCATATTAGTGCTTTGAGAATGTTATACAGAGCATTTTGATCATGTTCACCCCCCCCAATTTATCCAAGGGCCACACCTTATCACTACCCACCCAACTTTGTGTCTTCTGTTTTAAATCCATTTTCGTCCACTTTGTTTGGTTATGCTTGGGTGTGTGGTTGAGTAGCAGGGCCTAAGCCCTTAAAGAGGGCAGGACTCTCCATCTCTCAGCAGTTACGAGTTACCCACAGCTCCTCAGCAGGTGGATGGGCATCTTCTCCACTCACCTCTCTATGCTGGGACTTTGTCTGTTTTCTGCAAGCCTTGTGAGGAGAGGGTGTGATATAGGTGAGTTTTTAAAGGGTGGTTAAGCTAAAGGAGGAGGAGGAGGAGGAGGAGGAGGAGGAGGAGGAGAAGGAGGAGGAGGACAGGAAGAAGGAGGAGGAGGAGAGGAACAAGAGGAAGAAGAAGAAGAATAGAAGAAGAAGAAGAAGAAGAAGAAGAAGAAGAAGAAGAAGAAGAAGAAGAGGAAGAGGAGGAGGAGGAGGAGGAGGAGGAGGGAGGAGGAGGAGAACAGGAGGAAAAAGAAGAAGAAAAAAGAAGAAGAAGAAGAAGAAGAAGAAGAAGAAGAAGAAGAAGGAGGAGGAGGAGGAGGAGGAGGAGGAAGAGGAGGAGGAGAACAGGAAGAAGAAAGAGGAGGGGGAGGAGGAGGAGGAGGAGGAGGAGGAGGAGGAAGAGGAGGAAGAGGAGGAAGGAGAAGAAAAAAAAAGAGTTCTGTTTGGTAAGCTGGCTGAATTACCTAAAGTCCTATTTAACAAATGATTTGTTTGATTATCATACAGAAGACTCTGCCTCGATTTAGCATAGAACTGATTAGAGGAAGAAGCGGAGTTGTCAGAGCCTTGACTTGTGGGGTCATCAGCATCTAACAAGCTTCTGCTAGATGCTGGCTCAGTGCCCAGTGGTGCATATTGGTTGCCCTTGAAACCTTTTTGAGAGCCCCTTGAAGTGGTCTGCTCGGCTGACACTGGAAACACCCCAAGTGGGTGCCTTCGTGTACAGACATGTCTTTTTTCACAGTTCAGGAGGGAGAAGATCCAGGTGCAGGCAGCACTGGTTCCTGGGGAGGCTCCTGTGCTTGCAGGCTGCATCTTCTCCACGCATGGCCTCTGCTTCCTCGATGTGAGCACATCCCTGGATCTTCTTTCTCCTCTGATAGGGTCATGGTCTCACAGCACCAGGACCACTCCTTCAAACCTAACTTAACCATAAGGACCCCCTAAAAGGCACAGGCTCATCAGAATGGGGGCTTTAATCTATACATTTGGGAAGACCCTGATTAATTCCTATCATTCCTTTAGACAAATCAAATGCAAACCTAGAGAACTGGAGACTAATATTTGAATGACTTCATGCTTAATTTTGAATTTATGTATAGACTGCATGCAATAAACTGTATAGCTTAGATTGAAGTGTGCACTTTGAGGTTTTGTGCTAACAACTCTTGGTTTTCATTTTCTTTGATTAATTCAATTTTGTGTTCTTTATTGTCTTATTGGGTGTAACTCTTTTTTTTTTTTTTTTATTGGTCTTTTCGAGACAGGGTCTCCCTGAAGCCCCAGCTGTCCTGGAACTCGCTCTGTAGACTAGGCTGACCTTGAACTCACAGAGATCCGCCTGCCTCTGCCTCCCAAGTGCTAGGATTAAAGGCATGCACCACCACGCCTGGCCTGGGTGTAACTCTTTTTAAACAACAATTTTGAGGTTTATAGTAGAAATCTCCAGCTCATGACAGTACATCTTCAAGTACCAGTATATCACTTCATAGTGTAAAGGTTCAAAGTAGAAGAACCACAGAATTGGGATAATATATTCTGATTTCTCCCCATCCTGGTCCCTACTCTGTGTTGCTATGCATTTTATTTTTTATATCCAATAAACCTCAAGTACATTGTTATTATTTTTAATTATTTTTATTTTATATATATGATACCTGCATGTACGTAAGTGCACCCATGCCATGCAATGTCCATAGAGGTCAGAAAGGTGTTGGATCCCCTAGTACTGGATTTACAGATGGTTAGTAGCTGCCATGTGGGTGCTGGGATTTGAACTCGGGTCCTCTGAAAGAGCAGCAAGTGCTCTTAACCACTGAGCCATCTCCCCAGCTAATTTTTTTAAAATAACTCTATTTTAAAGAGAAGGAAATAATAAAAAGCCCTCCCTCCTCTGTGAAGATTTTTTTTCCTTTTGTCCAAAGTAATTCCTTTAATGCTGTTTCTCATTTGTTCATGGCTCCTCTGTGTTGATCTGCTTCCCTCTCACCTCCTTCTTTCCGTACCAAGTCCTTTCATTTCTCTAACTGCTCTTAGAGATTTTTTTTTTCTTCATTCCAAACACCTTGGTCATGACGTACCTTTGCTTCATTTCCTTGGTTAACATACATCTCCTGTGTTTCATGTTTGAGTTTGTTGAGCTTCTATGGCTTAGAGTTCTAACTAAACATGGACCAGTTTTTTCCCCTCTTTCTTCTTGGTCCTCCTTTCTTCCAGGCCTACCCTTATATGTATATGAGGCTGATTATAGCTCACAGAAGATATTTTCTTATACTTTCTTTTCCACCTGTATATTTCATTTTGAACATTGGGATGGTGAGTTTTAATTGTCCACCTGGCACAATTAGGATCACCTGGGAGGAGGCACCCAGTAAGAATTATTTAGATCAGTTTGGCTTGTGGGTGTGTCTTGATTGTGGTTCATTGAGGGACAAAGACCCAGGCCACTGTGGGTAGCCCTAATCCCTATGCTGGGGAACCACAGAACGCAGATGGTGCTCTAAGTAGTATATGCACATACGTTCCTTTCTTCCTGCTCTTAACTGTGGGTATGATGTGGTTAGCTGCTCTAAATTCTGCCTTGGCTTTCTGACGAGATGGACTATAACAGGAATTGTGAGCTGAAATAAACCCTTTCTCCTCTAAATTTCTTTTTGCCTGGGTGTTTTTATCACAGCAACAGAAATAAAACTAAAAGAGACAGCCTGTATTTCAGTTTTCAAATTCCCTAATTTTTTCTTCTACGGTGTCTTAATGAACTGTTCATCTAATCTGATGAATGTTTCATATTTCAGACATTGCAGACATTGCAGTTTCCTCTCTTTGAAATCTGAAGTATTTTAAAATATATCTTTCATGTCTTGATATTTTGACCCTAAAATATTTCTCATAATTATTTTAAACTCCTTGTCTGGTAACTTTATCATCTGTATAAATTCTAGATCTGTTTTGACTATTTTCCCTTCATTTCAGGATCATATTCTCTGCCTTTCTTGTGCTTTATAACTTATTATTAAATTTCGGACATAATAGGTTTTGCCTTTTGGGAGATGGATGTCTAGTTGGATGGAATTTAGGCCTTTCTGATCTTTCTAGCCATGGTCTATGTTCCACTCTCTAAAAGCCCCCTAGGTGTTTAAGTGCAGCAGAGTAGCCTGATTGGTAGTAAATGTGATTTTCCACAGGGGAAGGACCTCCCCTACTTCAGTCAGCTTGAGCTAGAAAATTCTTTACAGACATATCCAGAGACTTATCTCTCTAGTGATTTTAGACCTTTTCAAGTTGACAGTCAATACTAACTGTCACATACCACCACGGTCACACAATGCAGGAACAGGCTCTCTCTGACTGACCCTCATGAACCCTCTAGGTGTGATGACCTTCATGAACCCTCTAGGTCAGCTTCAAGATTTTCCTTGGGCTACCCATGTCCCAATATCCACAGCAGAGTTAACAACTGACTTAGAGGGATGGGAAATGTAACACTCAGTTAGTTACACGGTGCTTCAGGGAATTCAATACACAGCCAGTCTTCCTGAACCTCCTCACAGAGTCAGAAGCACCTTTCTCATAGAACGAACTTAGGTACAGACTGTTCTGTTCTCTCAAGATTCGGGAGGCAATTGCCTTTGGTTAATGGAAATGCAGGAACCCTTGCCACCCTAACAGCAGAGCAGGCCCTTTGCTGAGCCTTATTATGGGAATAATTTGTTGGTTGCTTTCCTAAGGGATATGTTATTGATTTCTTTATTCAACTAAAATGCACCAAGCCTCTATGGAATGTTCTTCTATGTATTTTGTGAGAAGTTAAAGCAGGATCAATCTCTTTCTTCTACTCAAACTCCCAATTGTTCAGGTGTCAGGAGACAGAGATATCCTTCCCCTGGGAAGGACTGGAGGGTGGCAATGGGAGGAAGGGGAGGTGTCACCTGCTGACAGATACCTAGTGTTCTAGTTTGATTTATGTTGCTGTAACAAAATACTCTGACCAAAAGCAACTTGGGAGAAGAAAGGGTTTATTTGGCTTACACAGCCAGGCTTCGGGCCATCATGTGATGAAGCCAAGTAGGGGAGCAGTCACACTGACAGTCAAAAATAGAGAGGAAGGATTGCTTCCATGCCCTCTGCTGCTGCCACTTCCGGCCCAGCTCATGGCATGGTTCTACCTGCATTCAGAGTGGGCCTTCCCACCCCCCAACAGTCCAGGTACTCTCCCCCGGATACCCCCAATTAGGCCAACCTGATCTAAATAATTCCCCAACTGAGAGCCACTTCTCAGTGACTCTGGGTTGCAGTGAATTGGTATTTAAAAGCAGCCATCACTCCCAGCAAGCCTCTGCTTGTTGTCGGACCCTGGTCTCCACACAGGGCCTGAGCTCAGTCTCTTAAGTAAGTGGCTTGTGGCTCCCAGATCTTTGCCTTCCTTCCCCAGACCTGCCATGTTCTCTCGTCCTGTCAGGAGCTAGAAATCCATTACTGCTCCTAGGATTCCGTCCTCACAGCTCACAGCAGATTGAATGTACTTGACAGGGACTTTTCAGGGAAATAGGAGCCCAGACACAGCACTGATAACAAGCATCCTCCAAAGGTGGCTGCATCAGGATGGAAATGTTAGAACCAAAGTCCAGTTCAGCCTTGTGGGAAACATTCAAATGTGTTGCATTTAAAACCTCTCAGGGAAGAGGCTGGACCAGAATATTAAATACCAATTGATATCAGAGTCATTTCTTCCAATCATGCCAGATAATGAATGAAGAGAAGTGGAAATATTAGAGAGTTGACCGCTCACGGCAAGCAGTGACTCACACAACAACAGAGAACTGTGTACCAACCACTGATTATCTATGCAGCCCCTCTGATTATTTTAATTTTAGGAAATGATGATGGCTAATTCAGCTGATTGATTTTTATAGCCTTAATTGACTCGGAGTTCTTTCTATCCTGTGTATTACAGTATCAACTGCCTAGGGCTTTGAGGGCAGATTAGAGGTAACATACATATAGTTCCATTAAGATCGTATAGCTAGGCATCTGTGGTCAACATCTGTAATCCCATGGGTTGAGAGGCAAAGGCTGGAGGATCTTGAGTTCGAGGCCTGGTATACATGATAAGACCTTGTCTTCCAAACAAAACAGTAAAAGCTTATAACTAACCAGAATGTCTTAATAAACTAAATCCAAGGTACACATGCAATAATTCGCTCAGCAAATGCCTGATAATCACAATGGATTGTTAAAGATTATGCAAAGCACTCTGGGGATTCCTAAGAACCTCTGAGTAGAAAGCCTGGCATTTGGAAGGGGACAACATGCACTTGTTGGATGGACTTATGGATGGAAGGAAAGATGGACAGATGGAAGAAAGAGAGAGTAGACACACTTGGAATCAGAACAATCAATGACACAGGGTATTTGCTAACAGCAGAAGTGATTTCAGTAGGGGAGTGAGGACTGGATGGGAGGAAAACAAAGGATGGGTTACCATGAGTCACGCTGTGGTCCTGAAGATGTGAACATAAGTCTGGAGGAAGGTGGGAGCATCTCAGGGCAGAACAGGACACAAGAAAGGGGACTTGAAGAGAGCAAATTAGGGGGAAACAAAGATGAGCAGGACTTAGAGCAGAGCCAAGAACATCGACACTTCCAGTAGAGGAGATGAGCACTTCCTGACAGAGAGTGAGCACTTCCTGAAAGAGGAGATGAGCACTTCCTGACAGAGCACTCCATCCCTTCAGGGAAAATCAACTCACTTCCCTGTTTATTTTCTCCCTGGAATTGAACCATCTTTTATTCATGTTTAGAACCCAGTTTTCTTTTTCTTTTTTTTTTTTTTTTTTTGGTCTTTTTTGAGATAGGGTCTCCCTGTAGCCCCAGCTGTCCTGGAACTCACTCTGTAGAGTAGGCTACAGAACTCACAAAGATCCACCTGCCTCTGCCTCCCGAGTGCTAGGATTAAAGCCGTGTGCCACCACGCCCGGCTAGAACCCCGTTTTTTTTTATTTTATTTATTTTTGTATGTGTATGAATGTACTGTCTGTATGTAGGTCTGTGCACCCGTGTCGTGCAATGCCGCGGAGGTCAGAAGAGGGTCTCGGATTCCCCTGGAACTGGAGTTACAGACGGTTTTAATTTAATTATATTTTTAATTTATTATTTTTTTGAGTGTATGAGTGTACTGTCTGCATGTAGGTTGGTGCACCCATGTCCTGCAATGCCGTGGAGGTCAGAAGAGGGTGTCGGATTCCCCTGAAACTGGAGTTAAAGACGGTTCTTAGCTGCCATGTGGGTTCTGGGAATCGAACCAGGGTCCTCTGCAAGAGCAGTCAGCGCTCTTAACCACTGAGCCATGTCTCCAGCCCTAGAACCCAGTTTTCTAAGAAACGGATCCAGCACGCTTCACGGGTGACCTGGTCTCCCAACCGCTGCTGCCCAAGCTCTACTTCCCAGGCTTTGGCTCATGTCGCCCTGAGAGCCTCCTCAATTCCTGTCCTTTCTCTTCAGTTCCAATGGACTCCTTTGGCCCTTCTCCAACTGCAGTCCAATTCTGTGATTCCTGTCTAAGTAGGCAGTGTGGGTCTAGGCCTTTCCAACAGGCAATGGAGATAAACGTGTACTGATGAAGCAGAGGAATGCGGGAACATGGATAGCGGCCATGTGTTCCTGCAGGAGCCAATGCTACTTTCTCTAGTACCTGTCGCCAATCTGTCCCCTGTACCTATACAGCCTTTACAGACTGCAATTTCCCCATTAGATTGATACTTACAAGGTTTCTCATCGCAGCTCAGGAAGCCCCGTCGTCTAGAGTTTTTTCATTGACACAGCATTGTTAACATTCGAGAATAAAGGTTAGGAAAGAAGTCTCTATCATCCACTAATTGTGTGGAGGTCAGACTGTTCCCAGACAGCTGGTGAGTCTGTGGCTTCTTGAAGGAGTTGGTGCTGATAGGGGATTTGCACAGAGTAGCTCTCCCCAAGCCGAGAGAGGAACAGCATAATGGTGTCTGTACATGTGTTAAACCAGGATGTCCTGAACAGTGCAGGTGGACATGGATAGGGAAGGCTTATTCATCCGGAATTCAGTAAGTGACAATCCCCAAGGGGTTATGAGTAAGACTTATTTGGAAGTAGAATGGAATCAAGGACTCTCTCCGTGTCTGCAGGGGTAGGCAGGCACACAGACTTCTCTTCAATCACACTGGGGATGGCGACACCTGAAAAACAATGGAGGTTACACAGGGCCCAACAGCTTGGTCACCAACAGGACCAGCCTTCAGCATGGCTTCCCCGGCTCTCATTCAGTGGCTCATCTCCTGCTCTCCCAGCAGTCGTAGCTTATACTGTCTCTCTCTCACTGAGCACATCCACTTCCTGTTCCTTCTTTCCTTGGTCCTCCGCATGAAAGTTTCTGCGAATGATGAATGTAGTCATTATTCTCCTTTAGGATGGTGTCAAAGAGACAGAATGCAGGTGGGGGTGGGGGGGAGACAGGGAGAGACGGGAGAGATACAGACAGGGAGAGACGGGAGAGATACAGACAGGGGAGGAAGATGGGGCAGATGGAGAGGAAGAGAAAGATGGGAAAAGCAAAGACTGGGAAGGGGAAGAAGAGTGGGAGGGGGGACAGGAAGGAACGGGAGCGGAGAGCAATCCCCTTTCTTCTCCTGCATGCCTGTCCTGTCCCGCCGCTCTCGCCCTCCCTCCCCTCCCCTCGGCTGGCTCCTTCTCCGTCCATTCTCGCTCTGCTGCTGTTCCCATAATGATGGCCTGGCCTCCTAAAAGCCCCCAGACAGTGCCTCCTGCATCCCGATTGGCCAAGGCAGAGCTCCCACATCTCCCTCCTGCATCCCGATTGGCCAAGGCAGAGCTCCATGTCTCCCTCCTGCATCCTGATTGGCCAAGGCAAAGTTCCCACGTCTCCCTCCTTCTTCTGATGAAGCATCCACTGTGAAAGGATGTTACTGGTCAAGTGCCATCCCTGGACTCGATCCGTGACCTCTGCTTATTTCTCCTGAAAATGACCTCTCTTAAGCCCGTTCCTTAAAGACAGAACCCTAGTCCCACAGCACTGAGGGCTCCCTTCCTTTCCCAACTCAGAAGAGTGGGTCTCTTCATCCCCCTTTCCAGTGTGGCTGCACTGACTCAATCTCCTTTTTTCTGCTTTTCATTATTAATTTGACTCTTTTTGTTGCCTTATTAAGGGCAAATGGCTGGCCTGTCTTGTTGGGGCTGCCAGATCCCAGGCCTTGAGCCCAGGACACGGAACCACCTTCACTTGCACAGCTGCTCCCCCCCCACCTCCCTATGTTCTGCCCAGCAGCCCAAGGGAACATTTCAGTGCAAAGCAGAACATTTGACCGCTCCCTAAATCCAGCAGTGACACCCCACTGAACCTTCCCCCAGGACCTGCTGGGCTTCCCGTCCAGGCCAATCACCTTGAACTACACTCCTCGCCTGCTGTGACCCTGTGGTCCAGGCGAGTGTTGATGTGATTACTGTCTGTGCTCTAAATAGAGTCAGTGTCATGAAGTAACAGAGGAAGGGATGAGATCTTCTCCCTGAGAAGAGAGCACACCTACTCCTTAGGAGAGATCAGCTCCATTCACTGGGAAGCTCTCATGTGTTCTGTGAGGTATCACATCCACTCACCAGAAATCCCACCCACTCACTGTAAGAGATCATGTCATCCCATTGGGGATGACACACTTGCTGGAGATCATGCCTACGAACTGTCAGAGATCATATCTACTCCCTGGGGAGACCACACTCACCCACTGTGAGAGACCACGTCTGCTTGCTTACCTCCACTCAGTGGGCGAGATTGCCTCCATTCAGTGGAAGAGACCATGTCCTGTCAGTAGGTGGGTGAGGGTGTCCACTTAGTGGGAGATATCATGTCCATTTATTGTGCAGAGAGTATATCTTCTACTGAGGAGACCATACATACACATAGAGACAGCGTCCACTCATCAGAAAGGCATTTAGCTGAGAAATATTCTGTCTGCTTATCGTACGGGGACAGGTCACATCACCCAGGAATGCTCTAATGCCCAGGGATGAGCCAGGATGGAACCTCCTCACCGTTTGTATTTACAGCACTGTGCTTACCAAAGCACAGTATCTCGTGTATCAGCTTCCTGCTTCCTCTGCTCTTTTCCCAGGGCTCCTGAGATTCCCTTTAGGGCTGCAGTGGATCCCCGAGCTCCTTTTATCAGGAACTACTTCCTCAACTTCCCCAGATGCCAGGACGATACTCTTTTTAAAGCTCATGGAAGGTTGTCTCCTCAGGCTGTGTTCTTGATCTCGCATGATGTTATTCTGTCCCTCTGTACACCACTGACAAAGCTTTCTGACCGAGCCTCCCTTGTGTCAATTTAACCACACCGGCTGAGCTCCATCCTGTGGGGAGACGAGTCCTCAGAGAGACCAAGAACCTGCAGGCAGCAATAGGATCACTCGCCCCTCAGAGCCCTTTGGCCCTATTAATTACTCTGAGGTCTATTGAAAGAAGCTTTTCCTGTCTTTCTTTCTTGGTGGAACACAACAGAACAGAGAATATTTCCAATGAGATAACCTCTGCGGTCTCCTGGATAAAGTCTCTGCCTTATCTCTTTCAACTTAAATTAATACTGGGCTCTGGCAGGTCCGGAGCTTATCTTACATCTTTCCCGATAGTATACATTTGCAGAGGTCTCCAGGGCAGGCGGAGTGGGCACAGCGGGAACTGCAACTTCCGGAGCCCCTTGTTGAACACCAGACTAGAACCTTCCTTTGGCATGTCAGACCCTGAGCTGGGTACAGGAAATAAAAGCACTGCAGACCATGGTCTGAAATCCTGGAAGACAAGGCAGCAAGGCCCCTCAGGAGGATGCCAGAGGGCATAGGCAGGCGCTTTACAACTCAGAGATACATCTGCACCCAAGAACTTTGATGAATCATTTTAGGACTTCTGCACCCAGATGGTATGAACATATTACTAAGCCCCTGCCCCACCACGTGTGTGTGTTTGTGTGTGTGTGTGTGTGTGTGTGTGTGTGTGTACACCTGTGTGTGATTGTGCATGCATGAGTGTGGAAGTATATATACACATGGATATGGAAACCAAATATCAGTATCCACTGTCTCCTCGATCACTCTCAATCTTGTTTCCTGAGACAGGGTCAGTCCCTGAGGCTGAGGCTCATCAGTCTGGCAAGATTGCCTGATCAAAGAGCTGCAGGGAATCTGCCCATCTTTGCCACCCTTAAACTAGCACTGAGATGTGTTCTTGGCACAGGCTCTCTCCTTGGGTACTTGGGGATCTGAACTCAAGTTCCCGTGTTTATATGGCAGACATTTAACTGACTGAGCCTCCCCTCAGCCCATCTTCAGCCTCCTAAAGGCTGTTTTTAAATTAAACGATAGAGGAATATATGTTTTCATTGGCTGAACAAGTTTTTCCTGTTCCAAGGACATACATGTTCAGTAGAACTGAATGAAAAGCCAGCCCTTCCCACATCTGGAGTCCAGTCTCATCATGTCCTTATGAACCACCAAAAGCCATGGCCAAGTTCTGTGTGACACAAGGGAGAGTGAACTAGGGGGATGGTGCCTCACAGGGGTAGTCAAGGTGAGAGGACTGAAGTGTTTGTACCAGAGGATTCGAAATCTCCATTGCGTTTGTTCACATAATGTGTTTACCAGCTCCCCATTTGTCTTGACATTTTTGCAAGGCTGTGACCAGATCCTTGGCGGGGGGGTTTGCACATACATTTATGTATATGAATCAAACACCACACTGGCCATTCCAGCATCTACCCCTAGCCCTTGCAAACATTCACTTCCTAGATGAACGGAATCAGCACGCAGGGGAACTCAGTGGTGCCTCCGGGTTTCTTTTGTGAAGAGCTGATTCTGAGACAGTGCCCCACCGGCCCACAGCTCCCTGTCACTCATTGTCAATCTGTGCAATGCATGATGTAGAGCACTGTTAACTTGGCCTTGAACACGAGCTCTCCGGGGAACTGAGGGACTGTGAGGCGGTGAGCAGGCATTACCATAGTGTCAGGGACTCATCTGCTTCCAGCTGAGTTGCTTTGGCTTAAGCTTCAAGCCTTCCCTTTTTCTGACTTGAAAACAGTTTATGGAGAGGCACAGTGATTCAAAGTGACATCTGGGTCCCCCATCGGCATGCATGTGGTAATTCCCTTCCTTCCATCCTGTAATTAAATCAATTAGATTCCTAACACTTTCATGAGGGGATTTCCAGGAATCTTTTCTCAGTACCGCAGAAGCCACTCACAAGATACCATCTATCACCACCGTTCACTCTGCTGATATCTCTCAGCAAAGCAAGGACCAAACACAACCAACAGATACTGATGGTAAGTAAGAGCGACGGGCAGGACACTCTTCAGTCTCAGCTCTGGACCAAAGGTCTGGGGACCAAGTAAGTCCAACTGATCTAACTCCCAGCCCGTCTAGGACAATTGTTAACTGAGTGCTATTTGTTAACAGACATCTTGGAAGATTTTACTTAATGCTTCAACAAAGGCTGAGTTTTGAGGGTTGGTGTCCCTGTGAAATAACAGGGGCTGAGAGTGGCAGTTAACGTCAGTCCTGGATGGATAGGTTTGCTAAAAAGCAGAGTTAGTACATCCTATAATAATGCCTAGCTTGGGAATGCCTACAGGGGCCCTGGAAAGCTGAGACAGGAGGATGACCACAAGTTACAGCTCAGCATGATTGATATAGAAAGGCTATCTTCTTTTTAAAATTTTATAATATATTATTTATTATTTTTGTTTTGTGTATATGAGTGTCTTGCCTGCATGTGTGTAAGTGCACCTGTGTTTAATGCAATACTCACATGTGTCCGAAGAAGGTATTGAATACCCTGGAACTGGAGTTATGGATGGTTGTTAGTCATGTGGGGGAAACGAACTTGGATCCTCTGCAAGAACAGCCACTGTTCTTAACTGCTGAGCCATCTGTCCAGCCCACAGGACCCTGTCTTCAATCTCAACATGAACAGGGAGTCATAGTGAGGGACTCCACTCCTATCTGAGAAACATTTAGTAACCAATGGCTTCTGGGGAAGAGAGTAAGTTCTCTTCAGGAATGTAACCCCTTAAAGGCTATCCAGGCTCCAGGAAATGGTCCTACACTCATGCACATATGAGCAGCACAAAGCAGACTCAGGGGTGGGAGGCTTAAAGATGGGTGGGAGAGGGGGGAGAGAGAGAGAAAAAGAGAGAGGAAATTGGGAGGGAAAAGTTGTAGGGGAACAGGAGATAAATGGGAAGGGAAGAAATGGGAGGTGGCTTTGACCAAAGCATATCATGGGAATGTTTGAAATTCTCAAAAAAATCTAAAATAATAAAAAATAAAAAGATTAGTAATGTTTGTCTCATTTAGAATCTTCTTTTTCTTTTTTTTAGATGGGAAACATTAAGGATGTTTTTTATGTATATGAATGCACCGTCTGCATGTAGGTTGGTGCACCCATGTTGTGCAATGCCGTGGAGGTCAGAAGAGGGCGTTGGATTCCCCTGGAACTGGAGTCGAAGACGGTTCTTAGCCGCCATGTGGGTGCTGGGAATTGAACTCAGGTCCTCTGCAAGAGCAGTTGGCACTCTTAACTGCTGAGCCATCTCTCCAGCCCCTCATTTAGAATTTTCTGGTTGAAAATCCAAGTTGTAGCCTCGTTGCTAACAACTCCAACAGGCTTAACAAGCTTCCTACATGCAACTGTGTGAGAAATCTAACATTCCATGAAAAACGTGCTTGTTAGGCTGAGAAGGTGGCTCAATGGATAAAGAGTTTGCTCTTTGTCTGAGTTCAGATATCCAGGACCCACACAAGGCCAGAAGCCACAGCTTGTGTCCATAAGCCCAGTTCTCCTACAAGGAGATGGAAGCTGGAGCAAGAAAATCCCCCAGAAGCTTGCAAGCCAGCTAGCCTGGTGTGCTCAGAGGCAAGATTATAGATCTAGAGATAGATTAGATATAGATATATAGATGTAGATGATATAAATGTAGATATAGATATTTATATATATATATATATAGAGAGAGAGAGAGAGAAATTGCTTGCACATCATAAATTTTACTTCTTCAAATAAACATTTAATGAAATCTAAAGAAAGTCCATCAAAGAAATGACCCAACGCTCCCAATTAGTGCCTGTGGATATCTTCTGTAATCAAAGAGCTGTCTCCCCTCAAAGCTTCAAACCGATCCTTCAACTAAGGAAGACATGTGCCCAGAGAGGGCGCCAAGGAACTAATTCAGATCAGTTTTATATCCCAACATAATTTATTCCAAATCCTTGTTGAACAGGGGTCACACGGACTTTAGAGTCCTCCACAATGATGGCCTTCAAACCAAACAGGAATTTTATCATGAAAACATGTTGAATTTTGTCAAAGGCCTTTTCTCATCTAATGAGATGATCGCGTGGTTTCTGTCTCTGAGTCTACTTATTTTGTGGACTGAATTTATTGATTTACCTACACGGAGCCATCATGGACTCTCTGGAACACAGCTTACTTGACCATGATGGATAACACTTGTTATTGAATTCTGTTTGCAAGCATCTTATTCAAATTTGTGTGTGTCTATGTCCACCAGAAAGACTGGCCTAGAATTTCCTTATTCCGTTGGGCCTTTGTTTTGTTCCAGTTTGGCATAATTCTGGCTTCATACAATGAATCTGGAATGATCCCGCTTTACTGTCGAAACATTTGAGGAGGATGGATGCTGGTTCTTTTTTGAAGGTCTGAATTGATGTGGCCCAGGACTACTCTTAGTTGGGAAGCTTTTGTTACTGCTTCTTTTTTTTGAAGCCAATTTTTATTGAAGCTTTGTGCATTTCATACAAATTTCCCAATCAAATCTAGACCATTCCCCGTTCCTTGCCCCCCACCCCCACCCCACCAGAGCTCATGCCTTCTGCCAAACATGTTTTTCATCTTTTTCTCAGTCTCTTTTAAAATTCTTGAGGCAGAAGTTTACTGTTTCAAGCAGAAGTTCACCATTTCAGTCAGTTCTTTGACCCAATCTTTTATTGTTATTGTTGTTGTTGTTCCTTCCAATTTGCATCACTCCAAAATATGTACATATTCATGCCACATAGCATCTTCAGCTTATGATTTCTTTTTTTTTTTAGTAGGTTGAAAGGTGTCATGTTTGAAGGTTCCTCCTTGGCAAGCCCAAACAACCATCAGTCCTGCCCTTGTGCTCCACACTGGGGTTTTCCCTTCCCATGGTCACCAAATGAGGTCCAGTAAGCACCATGACCTATCTTGATCCTCCTGTACTGGTCTCCATGATATAGCCTGGGTAGTCCAACAAGTTACTGCTTCTAACTCATTAGATGCTACTAGTCTATTTAAATTATTCACTTCATCTTGATTTAATTTTGGTAGGCCATATGTAGAAATTCATCCATTTCTTTTCGATTTTCCTGTTTGGTGGAATATGGATTTTTTAAGTACCTTCTCATGATTCTCTGAATTTCCTGAGTTTCCCTTGTCATGTCTTCATTTTCAATTCTAATTTTATTAATTTGGGTTTTTTTTTTACCTTTCTTTTACTTAATTTGGCAAAAGGGTTGTCAATCTTGTTAATCTTTTTGAAAACACCAACTCTTCATTTCAGTAAGTCTTTATGTTGTTTTTCTTGTTTTTATTTAATTAATATCTGCCCCAATTTTTATTATGTTTTTCTATGTATTTAAAAATCTTTTTTGAGGCAGGGTCTCTCTGTAGCCCCAGCTTGCCTGGAATTTGCTCTATGGAACAGGCTGGCCTTGATCTCGTGGAGATCTGCCTGCTTTGGCCTCCAGAATGCTGAGTGCTGGGATTAAAGGCATGTGTCACCATGTCAGACTCCCTGTCTACTGTGTTCGAGTGCTGTTTGTTCTTGTTTATCCAAAACTTTCAGGTATATCATTAAGTTATTAATTTGAGATCCTTCACTATGTAGACCTGGAAGACCTGGAACTCACTGTGTAGAACAGGCTGGCCTTGAACTCACAGAGCTCTGCCTACCTCTGCCTCCTGAGTGCTAGAATTAAAGGTGTGCACCAACATTTTTTAGTGTATACATTTAGTGCCATAATCTTTCCTCTGAAGGCTGCCTTTATTCATAGATTTTGGTATGTTAAGCTTCATCTCCATTCACGTCTAGGAATTTTAAATTGATTCCTTCGTTGCCCCACTGTTCACTCAGTAGTTCCATTTAGTTTCTGTACTTTCTGTTGTTTCTATTTCTGTTAACAGCCAGTATTATTCCACTGTGATCATATAGAAGGCAATATTTCATTTTCCCTGTATTTCTTGAGACCTGCTTTATGTTCTAACATGTAGCTGATTGGGGAGAAAATTCCATGGGATGCTGAGAAGAATGTGTGTTCTTCAATGTTTGGATGAAAAGTTCTATAGCTGTGTGTTAGGTTCATTTGATTTCTAATAAATTTAACTCCAGCGGGGTATTGAAGTCACTCATTATCACAATTTTCTTGTTAATCAGTGGTTTTATATCAAATAATAAAACTGGCCGCCCTGGTGTTTGCTGCCTCTCTGTTTTGAACTGCTTTATTATACCTTTGGTTGATTTTTTGTTCAATCAGAAAGAAGCATTCCTTATCTGTTGGCTTCCTCCCTGTCCTGAGATTCCAGCCTCCCAGGTCACCAGACTCTCAGCCTTAGGTATGGCAGTCATGCCCAGCTGTGGTTCAACTGCCCGGGAGGGGAGGGTGCTGTGGGGGGGCACAAGGAGAGAAGTGGGAGAGAGTAGAGTGGTCCCCAAGATGCAGGTAAACATGAACAGGTCTGAAGAAAGAGACCTGGGAGTGGGAGTTGTGTCAGTGAGCAAAGCTCATTTATTGCAGGGGTTTAAGCACTTATGTACTTTTTGTTGTGCTCTTTGACCAGGAGGTGGGCGGGAGAGAGGAGAAGTGTACACACATTCTGCAATGGCTAAGTTTTATGGCAGGAAAACCACCATAGCCCCCAAGATAAGCTTATGCCTCCAAAGGACAGGGCAGACATCCCTCTGGAGGAATGAGACTTAGGAATGCTACTCTTCAAGCTCCATTCCCCCGGGGGTTGGGCTGAAGATGCCTGATGCCCCATATGATGAGTGGGAGAGGCTCTCATCTCCTACCAGCCTCCTAGGTTTTTGGAGTGAAATCTACTAGAAGGTTATGGGGAAAGAAGCCAGATCTCTCTCTCTTTTTTTTTTTTGGTATTTTCGAGACAGGGTCTCCCTATAGCCCCAGCTGGCCTGGAACTCACTCTGTAGACCAGGCTGGCCTTGAACTCACAAAGATCCGCCTACCTCTGCCTCCTGAGTGCTAGGATTAAAGGCGTGCACCACCACGCCTGGCTCCACAAGCCAGATCTCTTATATTCAACCATAATGGATTGACCCAGCCCCACACTTATCATCCTTTGGTTTTGGCTTGAACCCTATTTTGTCAGGTATTAGAACAGCTACACCTGCTTGGTTCTTAGTTTTGTTTCCTTGGAATACTTTTCCCATACTTTGAGCCTAAGGTGGTGTTTATCATTGATGGTGAGATATGTTTCTTAGGGGCAGGAAAAAAAAAAGGTGGATCCTCTTTTTCTTTTTTAGAGAATTCTTTTTTTTATTTTATTTATTTATTTTTATGTGCATGAATGTACTGTCTGCATGTAGGTTTGTGCTCCCGTGTCGTGCAATGCCGTGGAGGTCAGAAGAGGGGGTTGGGTTCCCCTGGAACTGGAGTTCTCCTGGAATTGGAGTTACAGACGGTTCTCAGCCACCATGTGGGTGCTGGGGATCGAACCTGGGTTGGCGCTCTTAACTGCTAGGCCATCTCTCCAGCCCCTGGATCCTCTTTTTTAATCCCACCTGTTATTCTGTGTCTCTTTATTGGGGAATTAAGACTGTTAAGCTTAAGAGGGCTGTTATTGGACCTTGTGTGTTAATTCCTGATCTTTTGTTGTCTATGTGCTGTTTTCTTAGACCTTTTCTGATGAACTGTTTATTCCTGCTCCCTCTTTAACCTTCTCTTCAGACCTAAGTATTCCTTCTAAGTATCCTCTGTGGAGCTGGTTTAGTGGACATAAATTCAGGGAATTTTAAGTTTGAAGAGTCAAACCCATGCCTTAGCAATGGAAAACCTGGGTAAAAGAAGGGCATGGCAGTGGAGAGAGCAGGCAGGGAGGGAGGCATGAGTGGAGAGAACAGAGAGAATGGCAAGCCAGAATCAGCCCTTCCCTTCAGAAACCAGCCACCAAAAGTCCTGAGTGGGTTTCTGAGTCTTGTTGGTTTGTAGGAAGGATGGAAATTCCAATCAGCAACGTGTAGTCACTAAAGTAACAGACACAACTAACGTCCTCACCTGGCTCCTCCCCGCACACATGATGGTGTGTACTGAGCTCTTTGTTCCCTACCTTCTACGTGGGCAAGCCTGCCTGGAGGAATACAGAGTCCAAAAGATGTTGCCCATGTCATCGATGTTCTTTTTTTTCTCACATAAATTTATTTTTATATTTTTAACAAATCTAGACCCATGTTCCCGCCCATTCCTCCACCCCGCCAGAGCTCATGCATTCTGCCAAACATGCTTTTCATCTCTTTCTCAGTCTTTCTCAATATTCTCCATGAGGAAGTTGACTGTTTTGAGCAGTTCAGTTTCAGTCAGTATCGATGTTCTACATACATCTACTACATGTCATTAAACATCTCCATGAATATTTATGAGTGTGCTTTTAACAAATTATTACAATAAGCACTGCAGCACTGCATTCATTCATCTTTGTTCCATGTGTTAAAGAAGAAAAGAAAAGGCCTATGTACCAGGACCTACTACTATGTACATGTCACTATCCCATGGGTAGACAAGGGCTCCAAGTTAAACTCCGTGCTGTGTTCCAGCCAGGGCTGGAAACACAGAGATATAGAAATCAGATTTTGGCAGGTGTAGGTCAGCTCTCAGCATTGGTGCTGATAAAGGCAGTATTGGAAGTTCGGGATCAGATGGGCTTTCTCTCCAGGAACACGGAGTGAGGCAGAAGGGAGCATGTGCAGAGCACAGTCATACTGGGTCATTTCCCTTCCTGAGATCATGAGAAGTTAAGTCTGTCAACAGGTGTGGGATGCTATTCTCAAGGAGATGTAAACAAACTTCTTCTACTTGTACCAGAGAGGAACCAATGACAGATCAAAGTCCAACTTGGTAACCTAGTGGGTGCTATTGAGGTTACTCACAAGCATGTGGTGAGGGGTCACCTACAGAAGCATGAACAACTCACAGGCAGCCATACCGGAAAGCCCACCCCAGCATGGGTAATGACTCATCAAAGCAGGAACCCTAGGTGGGGTGGTATCTGCACACCTTGTGGGCAACCCTGAGGGCTGTGGGTCTCTCTGTCTGACTGAAGTCTTTATTCTTTATTCAACCTTGAGGGAGGGGAACCTTGTGAATCTTGTAAGTTTCAGGGACTTCCTAAGAATTGTGAGTTGTCTTTTCCTGAGCCTCCCTTCAGAACATCCCTAATATTAAGGACTTTCCCTCTAGGGTGGAATTGGGAGGTAATAGTTACACAATAGAAAAGATGCTACAGGGGTTGGGTTTCCCTTCCTATGGAAATACAAAGTCTCACTAGAACAATGCCCTCACCTGCCTTATGTTCAGAAGGGGGTGGGGGCTCCCCCCCTCGCCAAACTTGAATCCTCCAATATTACATAAAGGAGCCAAGTCAGGGCAACACAGGGGTGTTGTGAAGCTGGGGACGGGACAAAGCTGGAGGTAAGATTAGCTGTGAGTCTTCCCAGGGAGTCTCCGTCCCAGTGGGCTGACAGATGCCAGGCAAATGATGGTGGCCCTGACTAGTGGTCTCCTCCCAGTGAAGAATGTGTTACCATGTAAAACACATGGTGGTGAATAACATTCTACAGGATGGAGGCAGCAGGCTGGGGGTTCAGGAAGCAGAACAGAGGAAACCCTTGTAACTCCTTTGAAACAGGATGCATCGTAAAGAGGTTACATTCTGCATGTGATGGAGGAAGCTACGGTTTCCTTCTGTGTTTAGTAAACTTGAAGGGAGGGATCCCCATATTGCCTCTGCCTAGCCCCCTAAATGTTCTGCCCCACCCCCTAAATGTTCTGCCCCACGTACACACCCTACATCACACTCCCTGCTAGTCTTTTCTAACCTCCATGAGCTAGGGGGAATGTGTAGAAATGAAGGGAAAGAGCCTGTTAACGGAGAGCTTGGGAGCCCAGAGAGTTTCCCAGTGCTGGGCCCCCAGAACGGAGCCCTGACTTAGAGGACCTTCTCCCCAGGGGTGCCCTGAGGTGCCAGCTCTGCATCAGAACTGGCACCATGTGTTTTCTGGCTGACAGAAGACCTGCTTCTTCAATTCTCTTGGTACACATTGTTCCTCAGCTTCCTCATGCCCTTGAGCCCAAGTTATTTTCCAGTCACAAGACTGAAAGTGGTGCGTTGCCTCAAGCAGAGCTCTTTTCTCGCTCTGGTGGAGGCTTGCAAAGCTCTTTCTCCCTTGCTGTTCCAATGCCAATGCCACATGGCACAAGCAGAAGGGTTCTTGGAAGATTATTTTCTCCCCAGCAGAGCAGCCAATGGTCCTTGCCGACTCCTCATTCCCAGACCTGCTTGCCTTACAAGCACACGAGTATCAGACTTTGGATTCCCAGAATCCACATAATAATCTATGTGTATTGATGTACACTTGTCACCCCAACCCTGGGAAGGCAGAAACAGGATGATCCCCGGGGTTTGTCTCTGGCCAGCCAATCTAGTCAAATCAGTGAGCCCCAGTTTCAGGGAGAGACCCTGTCTCAAAATATAATGTGGAGAGCAACCTGATAGTAAGCTCTGACCTCCGCACACAGATGACTATAGAGATTCCAGAGCCTAGAAAGGGATGGAGGGACAGCGGCAACCGTCAGAACCCCACTGTACTTCCCCCATACATGTCTAAGTTACTCAGGTGAAGGTCAACCATCTTGAAACGCTCACCTAATTAAAAAGTCTTAAATAAAATTCTAACAATTTTAATAAACTGGCAGTGACCAGGAAGCAATTAAAGATTCCAGGACACCATTAAGCAATAGGAAAGGGGGTTAATAGCAGGTTAATGAAGGAGATGGGGGAGAGAGATTCCCAAGGAGTTGAGACAGCTCAGTAAACCAGCTCCAGGGTCATGGCGGGCCTCTTTTATTTTTGCTTGTCCAGCATTCCTTCCCTCTTAATTTTCCCCTGGAGAAATACCTTTCTCTCATTTCCTGGGCTGCCTAGGAGGCTGTCTACTAAGTGTGTTTGTCCCCAAGGCAAGCATCTGTCTATCTACAGTCCAGAGGAACACAGACATGACTCAGGCTTTGGTAACCGAAGCAAATAAACATTAAGACTTCTTCTAGCACTCCACCAGGAAGAAGGGTCTTTCCATCATATGCTTCAGCTAGTGAACACGTGGGCTGGGATTTATCCCTCCCGGCCAGTGCCCACAAGAACAGCTATGCCAATACCACTTTGAAGAGGACTGAGAGGGCCCCGAACTTCCACGGTTCTCAGTTCTGAGAGGCAGTGACTTCTCTTCATTGGTGACACTGTCCAATATGTTTCTGCCACTTCTGATGAAAACACTATGCCTGGTTCAAGAGGAGTTCAAGTCAGTGATAAAGGCAATGGGGTAAAATGAACTTAATGTGGAACTGATGCACTACGACCTCAGTATCCTGTGTTCTGTGTGATAGGTGGGTAAGTGCTAACATGAGTGTTTGATGGGAACCCTGGGTACTCCTAAGAAGGAAGCTAATAGCAAGTGCACTCGCTGACGTGTGTAGCAATCACACAACTTTGTAGCAATGCTTTTAAAGTCTTAGGCTTATAAGCGTCTACTTTAGGTCTCTGTTTAAAAGTTGTAAGAAGGAGAGCCTCCCACTCTAAGCTTTAAGCTACCCCAGGAAAAGACACAAAAACAGCAAAACCAAGTCTATAACTGCCTGTGGCAGTTATCTTGACGAAGAATCTGCTTACAATGTGTCTTATTTGTTAAAATGGCCAAGACTGTACCAGCAGCAGCAATATATCATGTTACTGGAAATATCCCAACCCTTGTCACATTTGCCTGAAATATCTGCTTTTTGTAAAATGCCGACTGTTTAAATTTCCTATAATGCTCCAAGGGGAACATACACTTCTGCGCTGGAAGTCTCAATTCACCAATATGATGACTGCCCAGGGAAGATGTGAAAAGTACTATAAAAACCTGTATGTGTTCTGGCGCAGTCCTCAGAGCTGAGCACGTAAGAAAGGATACGCTTCCCCTTTCCTGAGTTTGGTGTGTGCGTTCACTGGGCCAGGCCCATCTCTGGCCAATTCCAGTAGCAAAGGAAGATGTGTCAGCCAGGTCCTGGCAGGACACAGAAAGCAGTGAACTTAAAGGAAGAGTTATGGTTTCAATAATGAAGGGTCCTCACAGGTGGCTCATGTGATACTGGCTTAGTCCCTGGCTGATGGGACTCCTTTGGGAAGACCCCGGGGCTTTTAGAAGGAAGTAGATAGTCAGGGCTGGACTATGTGTAGTCTCTAAGCCACTGAACTTGTCTTTACCTTGGTGTCCCGGACCTTTGAGTCCCCTGTGGCCTTGCTGCCTGCGACCCTATGGCACTAGTCTAAGCAGTGTGGTGGGAAATGGGTGGAGAGGGGGCCATGGGAGTGCTGGTATGCCATTTTCAATCATGGGAGGCCGGGTTTCCCTAGCCTTCTAATTAGAGCTTCTACTCCCAAAGAAAGAGCTGGCACTGAGGGTCCCCTCTCCCCTCTCTTCCCTGCTGTCCTGCTCATTCCTGGAGACTCCTGAGCTACAACTTAGACAGTAGGCACTTGATGTATACAGGGTTGATTAGGGGTTTGGATAAACAAGTTCAGAGTCCTAGAACCCCTATGTCTGATCATTTGAAAGAGAACAGAAAAGCTTTGGTCAGCGATATGAAGGAACCGAGAACTGGCCAAGCCTAATCTGGGTTCCTCGCTTGCTTGGAGGCAGAGTCAGCTAGTCCACTGGGTCTAGACTTGGATAACTCCATTTTATAAAGCCTCGGCCTTCACCTGAGTTTTTTCCCCATCTTGACAATAAACATCAAAAAAGAATAGCTCCCCATCTCCACACAAATACACAGTTGTCACGAGCCAGCACACCAGAAGCCATAGCTGTCAATTAACAACACCCGAGTATATTAATCCATACAAGAAGCACCAGATGTGTGAGCTTATCACTTCACCAGATGGAAGCCACTCACCAGTTGGACACCCCCCACCCCCGCCCCAGACCAAAATATGGCAGGCACACTGACCAGTTAGTTACTCCCCACAGACACCCATCAAGGAAGAAGTTGGGACTTTGCAAACCACAACAGGCAAAACCTACCTAGCTTATGAAGTTATCAGGTCTTCAATAATCACTAACACTACAGAAAGACACGAGGGCTGGAGAGATGGTTTGGTGGTTAAGAGCACTGTGCAAGTCTTGCCCAGGACCCAGATTCAGTTCCCAGTACTCAAATGGCAGCTAACAACCATCTGTAACTCCAGTTCGGGGATCTGGTGCCCTCTTCTGGCCTCGACTGGCATTGTATATATAGGGTACATTTAGATCATGCAGGCAAAACACTCATATACACAAAATATTTAATAAAATAGGACAGAAAGATACAAAAGTGTCCATCTATGTTTCTGATGTAACGCAGGACATGAAACAACAGAAGACTGAGTAGGACTGACATTCAGAGCCAGCGTACAGCATGGGGAGTGGGAGGTCACCAAGAGGCCTCAAAACTTCAGGAAAAAAACACTCACAAAACACTCTACCACTCCTTTGGAATTTTGTCAAAGCTATTTGACTTGTGCCCCTGTCCCCGCTTGCTGTCTAAAGGGTTAACCAATCTTGCAGCTTTGGGGCTGGAAGGTTCTGTGGCATTTTCCACTATTTGTAAGAAGCAGTGTGGTCTACTGTGAGACTTGGTATTGGTTTCTACCCTCCCACAGGTGCAGCTGTGCCTAGCAGAGCTGTGCCAGCCTGAGTTTATGGCACCAAAGTTCCGAGGCAGCCGAAGCTGCCTTTCTATCCAGACACGCTGGCACCCACGGGAACCCACAATGAACTATGCAAACCATGGATGTGGAAATCCTCCAGTACCTAGACGTGAGGCAGCCAGGGGAACATGGGACCATTAACACCCTTGGAGAAGTCACGCTGTGCCCGCGTCACCTTAGAGAGATGTCGACGCTGTTCAGGTACCAAAGTCTTATTTAAAGTTTCACAGGACTTCTGCTTTCTATGAACTGACTGAAGAGTTATTTTGTCAGACAGTCCATGTCATGGCCCCTGAGACATATTCACAGGAAGGTTAAATGATGGCTGGGTCCTAGGGCTGCCTCAGACAGGACCTGGGGATCTGGGGAAGGGCTGCTCTGCTGGGGAGTCTGATACATTATCTTCAAAAGTCATTTATTTCCTTAAGCTGTGACTCAATCTGACAACACTGCCTTGTTTCCATAAATGTTATAAATAACAACAATTCTCTAGCAAGGGGACTTTTGACAGGTTCATATTACATCTTAAAAAGAAATAATTGACAGAATTATGTTAAGAAAAATGAATTTGATTTAAAAAGCATATTCAGTGGGGGGAAATTTTGCACAAAATCTATTAGTCCAAGCTCACAGAGAAAAACCTCTCCTGATAGAAGCTGGTCCTTATTAACCAGGCTGCCCCAAGGCTGGAATGTCAGTCTAGAAAAATTTGATGGAGGAATTGATGTCTCACAGATGATGGAGCTGCCCCCAGTGTTTGTAGAGGGGATCTCCCCAGAGGTCCTGCATGTCCTCCCTGTGTAACACAACCCAGAGAGCCATGCCTGCTGAGCTTACAAGGCAAATAAGCCCTTGATGACTGTCCGGTGGTATGGACCTCAGACAGGAAGGATTCCTGGCTTCCTTCCTTTACTACATTAAAACACCATGAAATGTACAAAAACTCAATTAAAGATTAAAACAAAACAAAAACCCCTCACCATGACCAGCATCTGGGGGGGGGGAGGTTATTTTGCTGGCCTTCTTTATAAAAATATATGGTTTTTGGTCTTTTTGAGATAGGCTCTCCCTTTAGTCCCAGCTGGCCTGGAACTCACTATGTAGATCAGGCTGGCCTTGAACTCACAGAGATTCACCTGCCTCTGCCTCTCCCAAGTGCTAGGATTAAAGGCATGCATACCAGAGTAAAGGACCCGCCTCCAGGATGGATCAGGGAGTAAAGGACCCTCCTCCAGGATGGATCAGAGAATAAAGGACCCACCTCCAGGATGGATCAGGGAGTAAAGGACCCTCCTCCAGGATGGATTTTTATATGAAAAAAGGATTAATTTCCCCCCCCCCCAAAAAAAAGTAAAGGCGTGCATAACATGCCTGACCCTTTAAAAATATTTTATTATTTTTATTTTTAGTGTATGAGTGTATTGTCTGCATGTATGTAAGTGCACCTGTATCATGCAATGTCCACGGAGGTCAGAAGAGGGCGTTGTATCTCCTGGAACTGGAGTTATGGATGGTTGTTAGCCCCCATGTGGGTGCTGGGAATCAAACCCAGGTCCTCTGCAGGAATAGCCAGTACTCTTAACCACTGAGCCATTTCTCCAGCCCCCTAGCTAGCCCTCCCCCCTAGGGATGACAGTGCCCATGGTGGGGGGGGGGGAGGATCACCTTCATCCATCGACATTCAAGAAAATCCCTCACAGTCAAGCAACCGGCCAGCCTGCCAGAGGAGATTCTTCAACTGAGGCTCCCAGCACAGAGAAAAAAAAAAAAGATGTGTGCACCCCGTTTCTCAGTCAGCACCAGGCAGGGGGCCTCCGTCCCTGTGAAGGAGCTCTGGTGTGCACAGGCTTTGAAGACAACACTTCAGTGCTGGGTCCATTTCCTGCTCTGCATGGGGCCGGCCCATCTGGCTCCAGCTTCCCTGGCTTGGCTTCATTCTGGCTATGCTCTGTATCTGCCTCTAAGTAAAATAGTGTCAGGGCTTTGATGCTAGGTATCTGGGAAGACTGTGCTTTCATTTCTAGATGACGGAGCCAGTCATGTGTACCCCGTGTCCATTCCAAACCCACCTGAATGTGAAGAGGCGAAAGAAAGAACAACTATTCAGCACTCCCACTTTGCAAACCACGAGCACTGCCCCCCTCAGTCTAATCTCAATGACTCTGAGCTGCAGGGGTGTGGAATGAGATGCGAGCCCATTAGAAGAGTGCACGGGGCTCTGAGTCGATCAGCTCATCAGACATGAAGATCCTCTCCTTTCTACCCCAGATGGGGAACTGCGGATGCAAGCACCCATGCCAGGAAGGACCCCGTCTGACCCCAATTACATCCAGCATTTGGAAAGTTCCAACTTTGAAGCAACTCAGCCCAGGGTGACTGAGACTGAGCAGGTCTGTGTGTGTGGCTCAAGACACTGTGAAATTCTCAAGTGACCCACACAACAAAGAGGGATCCTGGGGCTGGAGAGATGGCTCAGAGGTTAAGAGTGCTGACTGCTCTTGCGGAGGACCCGGGTTCGATTCTCAGCACCCACATGGCGGGTAAGAACCGTCTTTAACTCTAGTTCCAGGGGAATCCGACGCCCTCTTCTGACCTCTGCGGCATTGCAAGACATGGGTGCACCAACCTACATGCAGACAGTACACTCATACACATAAAAATAAATAAATAAAAATTTAAAAAATAAAAAATAAAAAAAGAGGGAGCCTGGCTGCCACTATCCGGACATTCAGCTGGTCAGGTAGAGCAAGTGCAGCGTCAAGTCAGCTTTCTCCAACTGGCCTTTGACTGAGAGGACTACAAGCAGGTGGTCGGCAAGGCAAGAAGAAGAAAGCTCCTTAAGAAATTCTGTGTAATCTGTTTTCTAATGCTGTAACAAAATACTTGAGACTGGGTCATTACAGAGAATAGAGGTTTGTTTACCTTATGGTCTAGGGCACCCTGTAAGTATGGATCTGGAATCTTGACAGTGTCTGTGAAGCTTCATACCAGGGTGGAGGTTGGCCCACGGTGAGACAGAGGTGAGACAGAAGGAGAATGCATAAAAACTAGTTGATTTGTAGACTGACCCACCTGGGACTGTGTTAGGGAGACATCAACAAGTGTCTGCTCACCCTAGGCAGGGAACAGACAACAGAACAAAGTAAGGATAGCACCCAAGTCCACTTGGTTGAACCAGGTTACTTACAGAAACAGGGGTGACACAGAGGCAGCTGCATCGCCGAGATCCCACCCCAGCGTGGGTGAAAAGCTGGAGTCCTCGAGCTCATCGCACAGTCTGCGAGGCAGTTCAGGAGTGGGAGAGCGTCTTGCAGGCACCTCCACTGGTCTGGTCCTAGAAGTCCTTACTGCTCGTATAGGTTTGAAGAGGGAGGGGTTATATAACTGGTCTGTTTTAGGGACTGCAATTCCCTGAGACTTGTGAGTTGTTCCCTTCTGGAGTCTTGTTGAAGCTGCTGTAGAACTTTCTAGAAGGAGCTTTGGAGGGGATTGCTATTTCTGTACAGTAGAAGGCCTGCAGAAGCCACACCTCCAAAGCTTCTGATGCAAAGCACACACGTATTCAAACCACAGAGTCTGTGTACTTTATAAGCGACAACTCATAGTTTGAGTCTGGCCCATAAGGATCCTCAGAGGCAATGACTTCAAACCCATCCTGATTGGATGAGCTCTTAGTTACTGGGTCTGGGTTACCCAGGACTTAGCACAATCCTGTGTGTGTTTCTTTCTGTATTATGTTTATGAGTGTATTGCCTTCATGTAAGTGCACCTGTGTCTTGCAATGCCCGTGGAGGTCAGAAGAGGGCATTGAATCCTCAGGAACCGGAGTTCAAGATGGTTCTTAGCCGCCATGTGGGCACTGGGAATCGAAGCCGGGTCCTCTGCAAGACCAGTCAGTGCTCTTAACCACTGAGCCATCTTCCCACTTCCCTGTGTGTGTTTCTTGCTGTTTCGTGACCAATTATCACTCCTCCCTGAGGTTTTAGAAAGAAGTACTTATGTCCTCCCTGTTCTTGTGGGTCAAGAATTTGCAGAGTGGCTAGGCTTTCTCCAAGGCTGCAGCCAGGGTGACAGCTAGATCCTTGTGGTTGGAATACATCATCTCTCCCTAGGTTCATGATTTGGTTTTTGGTCCTCCATATGCCGGTACTATTTTGAGAGATCGCAGACATTTTAGGAGGTGATGTCTCCCTGGAGGAAGTAGCTCGCTAGGGCCAAAAGCTTTAGGGATATACTATTCCTGGTCACTTCCATCTCGTTCTTCATTTCCATGTCTGCCGTGGTTACAGCAGCTCCCATGTGTTCTCACCTCACAAACAGAGCTGCTCTAACGTGATTCCCCCACTACAGCGGCCTGAAAATCTCTGAAACTGTGAGGTTAAATACACCTTTTCTCCCTCAGGATCTTGCTGTCTGGTTCTGTGCCAGCCTTCCTTCAATCTCCCCCAGTCGGGCTGCAGGATGCAGTTCCTTGAACTGTGGCAACCTCGTTTATCAAAGCCAGCAACATAGAGATGGGGAGTGCGCTGCGTAGAGCCTCTGACTTCCAGGAAGCTAAGACCTGATGGGACTGGGGCCACCCAGGACAATGAACTTTTGGTGAAAAGTTAACTGGTTAGGGGTCTTCACTGAATCTGTTATATACCACCCCTTGGGTGTGAGATCCATCCTGTTCATTCGTACTCCAGAGGGAGGGGTCGCTAGGGTATGGATGGCAGGGGCAGGACTCCTGGGGTCACCCGAGGATTCTGCTTTCTACAACCCTGCCCGCTGTGCATTGACCCACACAAAAAAGAAGGTAACCACCTCCCAGCTCTCTACACTGAATGTACTGGGAAACTGAGGCAGAGGAGGCTAAGTAACCTAATCAAGATCTTTCCACTATGCGTTGGGGTGATAGTTCAGTTGGTGAAGAGCTTGCCTGGTAAGCATAAAGACCTGAGTTTGTCCCCAAGAACTCACCTTAAAAAGCTAGACACGGTAGCCTGTGCATATCATTCTGTTGCTGGGAAACAAGGAAAGACAGATCTCTGGGACTCATCGCCATCCACGTGGCCTATTTGGCAAGTTTCGGACCAATGAGAGTCTTCAAAAAACAAAGTGGGTGGCGCCTCCGGAAAGACAACCAAGGTGGTCCTCCACCTGCCCCCTGCATGCACACACAGCTCCGTGTTCACCCCACAGACACAAGCAGAGACACACACACAGACATATGGATATACACAGACACACATACATTAGCCATGAGGACACGTGCCTATAGCCCCAATGCTTGGTAAAATGAGGCAGGAGTTTTGTGAGTTTGAGGCCCACTTGGACTACACAAGGAAACTGTCTTTAAAATAAATGTTACAACTGGCCAAGAGCAAAGGAAGGATTTAAACCCAAGCGCACACCCTCTCCATAGAAGAACTTGCTATAGGAACCCACTGGAAATGAAGTGGGGTGTGATCTGATCCCTTGGAATCAGAGTGGGAAGAGATGTAGCATTGAAGTCTCGTTCAAAAGTCATCCTCCGTCTTTCTTTGCTAACAGGACCCCACTTTATTCATCCTTAAGCACAGAGAGTTGTATCTCTCTGAAAAGCAATAAAGCCCTCTCCGCAGACCCAAAGGTACATCGTGCTGCCTCTAACCCAATCTGAAGATTGCAGTTCCTCTAAGCCAGCTGTGTCCGAGGAGCCAGGGGAACCTTTGTGGCTACTAGAAAGGTCTGTGTCTCTTCATCACGTCGCCATGGTTGCACAAGGCTGTGGACTTAGAAGCTGGAGCACATCTTGAAAACATAAAGAAACCCCTAATTTTTATCCTTGAAACATTGAGTTTCAAGGTCAGAGCCCTGACCTTGCCAGCCTTGACCCCAGTGAGCCTGTCAGTGGGGACCAACTCCTGTTTCCTACCCTCTTCCAAGAATGGAGCAGGCCGACAGGAGAACTAGCAGAAGGAAGCTGCTTTATTGTCAGTTTGAGATTGACAACCTTCAACAGATGAAGCAATTTAGATTACTATGCAAGATTTAAATGAAACAGATCTGCACTCTTGGTAGCAGCAGGAGGTGAGGCAAGAGCCAGTTCGGTGCTGAGAAGTATCACAGCTCAGAGAGCTTCAGGGTGTCAAACACAAGCAGCTCCTTGCAGAGCAAGTCTTCAGGTTGCCGAGCAGAGCAGCGGGTGTGAGAATGAGTTCCCCTTTGCAGCCAAACTGTGGAAAACTGGGGACTGAGGCAGCAACAAGCCTCCCCTTCTCCCCGCAATGATAGCTGCTGGTGGGGTCCTGCGGGCTGGCGTGAGCAAACTCCCTTCCCCAGGGCAGAAACCTCAGACTTGGTGAGCATCCAGAGTCAAAGACTCACCTCTGAGGCAGAAACTTCTAGCACAGGAAGCCTTAAAGGAATCCATCTCCATGGAGATGGATTGAAGAAAGGCAGCCTTTCTTCTCTGATGAGTTAGCTGACCCAGAATCAGAACCCGAGGTCTTCAGACTTCCCCTGAAAAGGCCAGAAACACCTGGAGCTAGGCCCGGCATCTTCTCTTCCTCCCCCTTCAGCTCAGTGCCACTGAAGCCTTCTTCTAAAGCCCTGGAAGGCTGAGAGAGCAGAGAGAGACAGAGAATGGTTCTTGACTGACTGCTTGAGCCTTAAGTATGAGACCCCAGCCCAGCGACTCCAAGGAGAAACATCTGGAATGCCGCGTTGTTCCCTTTGGTGCTCTGGGATTAGAACAGTTCCTTAGCCTCTGCATATAAGGCTCAAGAATAAGGCAACGAGAAGTCCCTTCCTGATGGAGCAGGATGGCTCATTGGGGACACAATGGCTTCATAAAGCACATGCGTTTTAGACTAGGGAGGTACTTGAGAAAAACGCTTGCCTTGTAAGCAGGAGTTTGGTTCCCCAGACCCCTCTTAAAAAGCCTGGTGCCGTGGCACACACTTGTGATCCCTGCAGGGCAGGCAATGGGAGGAGGAGGCAGCCGGGTCCCTAGAAGCTCACTGATCAATCAGTCTAGTTTATTTGGGGAACTTCCAGGCCAATGAGAGATTCTGCTATAAAACCAAAAAGTGGAGGCTGGAGAGATGGCTCAGCTCAGCGGTTAAGGGCACTGGCTGCTCTTCCAGAGGACCTCGATTCAATTCCCAGTACCCACATGGCTGCTAACAACCATCCTTAACTCCAGCTCCTGAGGATCTGATGCCCTCTTCTGATCTCGACGGGCACTGCATGACATGGGTGCACTTAGATATATGCAGGCAATACACTCATACACATAAAATAAGAATAATTAATTAGTTGCAAAAGTGGAGAGTACTCGAAGAAGAACCCAAGGTGGACCTCAGACTCCCACGTGCATGCACACGCATGAGGACTGAGCTGTCATTACCATAGCAAACGTGTGGCCAAGAGCACAGGGCCGTAGCACACGTTTCCCTGCTAGGGGGACACACAGACCCTGCCATGAAGAAGCTGTCCACGTAGGGAGGGAAACAAGAGGTGTCCAGGAAGAATCATGTAACGGGATTCAGATATCATTTGGAGACAGTGAGAGAACACATAACCTCAGGCTGGACATGATTAATTGCCAGCTGAATTATTCAGACAGGAATGACAGAAGGTCAGAAAGGAGAATGATTGCTTCCGTCCAGGGTCATCTCAGAGGGCTGTGCTGCCCCACAATTAGAACTGTGCAGACAAGACAGGACAGGGAGAGAATGCACTGACTACCGGCTCCTCTCAGAGGATGCTGAACGGAACGAGGGCTGGAAGGGAAGAAGGCTCATGGACAGCAGAAGCTCTTCCTCTCCCGGTGGTCGGGGGACTCCGTTCAGAGGAGCCTGTCATGGGGAAATGGGGAGAGAAAAGAGAATCGCCGGGATCTGACACAAGCAGCCTAGTCCCTAAAGTGGATCTGAGTGCCATAACAGGGTTAATTTTCACTGTCAACTTAATGGTATCGAAATGCTGAGGAGTCAGTTCTCTGGGGCATGTCTCTGAGGGATCGTCTAGGTGAGGCCAAGCTGAAGCATAAAAAGCTGCCCTGAGTGTGGACGGCACTATCCCATACACTGGGTTCCTGCACTGAGTAAGAGGAGAAGACGAGCTGAGCCTCAGTATTCACCTCTCCCTGCTTCCTGACTGCAAATGGAATGTGACCATCTCCTCACACTCCTTCACCAGGACTTCCCATCATGATGGACAGCACACAGTGACCATCTCCTCACACTCCTTCACCAGGACTTCCCATCATGATGGACAGCACACAATGACCATCTCCTCACACTCCTTCACCATGACTTCCCATCATGATGGACAGTACACAGTGACCATCTCCTCACACTCCTTCACCATGACTTCCCATCATGATGGACAGTACACAGTGACCATCTCCTCACACTTCTTCACCATGACGTCAAGTACCAAACACCTGGCTGGAATGGACTCAGGAGTAGACCCTGAATAGGGAAAGGAGTCCAGCTCTACTGTTTAAGGATGATTTTCAAGGAAGAAAGAAAGAGCTGTGAGTTTCTGCCTTGGGAAAAGGTAACAAACAAAATCCTTCCCCTCCTCCCAGAGCCACTCACAAGGCTGAACAAAATACATAGCAATGGCTCAGGCTTTGGAGAACAGCAGGTCGATGGCGTCCCAGAGGGAGAACCTCCGCGGTGACCTGGGCCTTCTCCCCAGCTTCTTTCTTGGGGGTAAAGGAACTGCATGGTGGTTCCCCCAAGCCAAAGAGGTGGAGACCAAGGTTCAGGTTCTGCTTGATAGAGGACAGAAGGAGCCAGCATGGAGACTGGGAAGTCCATGTGGAATCTCACTGACACTTGAGTGAAGACAGAACTATATTCCCACAGTTCCCAGCGCCTTAGATCCCAGCAGAAAGTGGCTCTGTGCAGTTCACAATAGAACATTACCAGAAGGATTACAGTGCCTGGAAAGTCTCATTAAGCTGTGGAGTCTCAGGTAAGACACCAGAAAGGGCCCACGCCGAGGTGAGAGCCAGAGTCTGGAGCAAAGATCATCCTAGACCCCAATCCCTCCACAAAACCTGAACCAATTTTAGGATTAAGGAAGGGAGCCAGCCCATTAAATATTTTACAGAGTAAGGCTCAGCACTCTTTAAAGACAAGGTAATACAGATTCCTCACGTTGTGTGGAATAGTGTCCAACATTAAAGATAGATGACTAGGGGCTGGAAAGCTGGCTCAGTGGTTAAGAGCACTGGCTGTTCTTGCAGAAGACCCAGGTTCGAATCCCAGTACCCACATGGCAGCTAAGAACCATCCTTAACTCCAGTTTCAGGGCATCTGACCCCCTCATCTGTCCTCCGTGGGCACTGCACAACACACATGCAGGCATAACACTCATACACATCAAAAAATGATAGATGGCTAGCCATGTATGAACCCAGAAACCCTTTATACATGACCACCCACCAGAGAAATGGAAGGAGGAGAAAGCAAGGCCCTGGGCTCCATAGGCCATCATAGATGGGGTGCGCACACCAGGCCCTGACCTTCCTGGATGAGCTATAGGCAGTTAATTGTGCTGGGGGAGGGGTGGTCATTTTCTAGTGTGTAGCCCCTGCAATGACCATGGTCCAGCCAACAACCTCTAAACCTGTGTTCACAATTCGAATTAAACTTAGTTGCTCACTAAAATCCAAAGCAACAAAACAAAGACATGAAAGGGGAGGGCTTGTTAGGAAGAAGAGGGGTTCAGTAGGAGAGGGAGGGGGCAAGAAAGGAGGGCTGGGAATGAAAACGACCAAAATATATACATGATTGAAATTGTCAAAGAGCAATAAATTTTTTAAAGTTAGAAAAGCATGCTTTGCTAGACATTGAGAGCTGGGAGTTCATACCTGTAATCCCAGCATTCAGGAGACTTGGACAGGAGGATTGTTGTGAGTTCAAGACCAGCCGAGACTCTGGGGCAAGATCTTGTCTCAAAAATAAAAAATGAGAAAGGAAGAGAGAGGGAAAGAGAGAAACAAAAGAGGAAATATTAGAAGTTAAAAAATGATCATACTTTTTACACATTTGCCAAAAACCTTTAACTGACAAGTTCAAGAATCACAGAAAACTCCAAGGAAGATAAATCTAAAGTCATACAATGCCTAGAAGGAAGATACTGAGAAATTCAGCTGAAGAAAAAAAATCTTAAAAGCAATTAAAATTTAAAAATACATTAAATATAAGGAAGAGCAGAAATGAAAATCCAGTTCCTGTCAGAGTAGAGGAAAAACAAAAAGAAAACAAGAGATAAAACTTTTTTTGAACAACAACTTAATGTTTTATTTAGATATAGATATAGATAGTAAGAATGCTAACATTTAAGAATGTATTGACGAGATTTTTCTATACATTGTATTTACAAAACGACTCTGATTTTCCTAAGATTTTTCTCCAAGGAGAAGAAAAAGATACCCTGCCTTTGGGCCTCATGCTGTCTGTCTTTTTAGGCTAACCACTTTCTGGTTGGCAGGAAAAAGAACTGATAAAGCAACCCCACCCCGGGGGGGGGGGTGCTTTTACTTGAAGTGCTTCTGAATAACAAATGCAAAATTAGGTTTATACATAAAAAGCTAGATGGCCACTCTAATCCTGGATTATGGTTCATCAGAAGAACCACAGAGAGGGGACAAGAACTACCCCTCATCTATAGGGTCTCAGTGATGGAAGTCACAGAACCCCACCAATGTCACCTGTGATCCCTGAGCAAGGACTAGACATCATATTACACAGCCTGTAATATGCAGGGTCTGAATGTCCAGCCTGGCAAGGTGGTTTCAAAGCTCCAATCTTCCCATTCTAAGAATATGCCCTTCTTGCTATAGTGGATAGCATCAATATTTTGGTATAAAAATGAACCTACAATGAGATTAAAATCGGTTACCAAAGTATAATTTTTTCCTACATTTGTGAGATAAATATTTGATATTTTGAAACTTATATATGCTGTAAAACTGTCACAAACTACATAACAGAATAGACATATCTGAGAGATAAAACTTTATAAGAAACTAAAGGAAACTGTTCATATGGAATTCTATACCCAGTGAAGGTGTCTCTGATGCATGAGCTATCACTGGTTTTAAGAAAGGGTGTTGCCGGGGCCTGGAGAGATGGCCTAGCGGTTAAGAGCGCCTACCGCTCTTACAGAGGACCCAGGTTCGATCCCCAGCACCCACATGGTGGCCGAAAACCGTCTGAAACTCCAATTCCAGGAGAACTCCAGTTCCAGGGGAATCCGAGACCCTCTTCTGACCTCCGCGGCGTTGCACGACACTGGTGCACAGACCTGCATCAGTACATTCATACACATACAGAAATAAATAAAATTAAATAAAAAAAATCTTTAAAAAAAAAAAAACAAAGGGCGTTGCCATGGAAACTGCCACATAAGAAATACTGAAGAAAGGCTGGAGAGATGGCTCAGCAGTTAAGAGTACTTACTGCTCATGCACAGGACCAGAGTTCAGTTTCTGGCACCCACACTGAGCAGTTCACAGCCACCTGAAACTCCAGCTCCAGGGGCTCAAATGCCTTCTTCTGGGCTCTGCACTCACAAATACACAGACATACATACACACACACACACACACACACACACACACACACACACACACACACCTGCAAAAGAAGATGGAAATACTGAAGAAAATTACTCAGCCACAAGGAAAATGGTACCAAGTAGAAACAATCCCAAAACCAGCAAAAGAAAGCAGGGAAAACCCAACATCTGTGACTAAATTTTTTAAGGCACCTCATGCCTCCCATTAATCTTACTTAATGAAAGATTATTATTTAAAGGAAATCCTGGGCTGTTATGAAGTGTCATTTCAAACATGTATAAGACACATTACACATCACACAATGTGGGTGAACAGAACTGTAACTTAAGTGCATGCATTTATGCTGGGTCACATGGCACAGAATCTGGGCAGACAGCAAAGATGGAAGGCACTGGAGCTGGAGAGATTGCTCAATGGTTAGAGCACTGGCCACTCTTGCAGAGGACAGGAGTTTGAATCCCATTACTCACACAGCAGCTAACAACCATCCATAACCCAAGTTCCTGGGGGATCTGACACCCTCTTCTGGCCTCCAGTAGCATTGCACAACATGGGTGCACTTACATACATGCAGGTAGTACACCCACATACACATAAAATAAAAATTTTTTCATTAAAAATAAAATAAATTAAATTAAAATGGAGGGGGCTGAGAGACATTTCATCACATAAGAGTATTTGCTGAGCAAGGACAAGGACCTGAGTTCAAATGCCAGTTCTGGAGGAGGCTTGTGGCTGCTCAAGAAGGGACTGGAGATAATTGAAAATACAACAAATCTTTAACATTGGGTGGACAGAACTGGAGAGATGGCTCAAAACCGTACTGCTCTTTCAGCAGACCCCAAGTCCACCTGCACACCCTCATCAGAGTCACAGAGAGGCCCATAACCAGCACAACCTCAGCTCCAAGGGATCGACAGCCTCTTCTGGAATATGTGTGCACTGCACACACACACACATGCACACACATGCACACACCTGCACTCACACATGCACCCACACATGCACCCACACATGCACATACATGCACCTACACATGCACCCACACGTGCACACAAATGCACCCACACATGAACACACACACACACACACACACACACACACACACACACATGCACACACTGTTTTAGTCAGGGTTCTCTAAAGAAACAGAAGCAACAGGATGAATATATAGCTATATACAATTTATTGATTTGCTCACATGACAGAGCTCAAGGAGTCCAACAGTAGCTGTGCCGCACTGGAGAGGCTGAGAATCCAGGGAACTGCTCAGTCTGCAAGGCTGGATGTCTCAGTAGTCCCAATCTGGTGCTGAATGCCTGATGGATTCCAGGAGATCTGCTGGTCTCAGTACACACTGGGATCTGTAAGGTTGATCACAGCAGCAAGACAAACTCACCAGTGAGAGAGAGGCAAGCCACAGGAAAAGGGGACCAGCTCCCTCTGCCATGGCCTTTAATACTGCCTGCCTGCAGAAGGTAACGCCCACATTTGAGGTGGGCCATCTGGGTTGAGGTAGTCCAATCCGAAGATCCTTTTTCTCTTATTTGGTCATCCCTGGTCCAGTCAAGTTAACACCCAGGATTAACCCTTGCCAAGTCCACCCCTTGCCAACTTGACACCCAATAAATAGCCTCTCCTTATGTTATGTTTAAATGTCAAATGCAAACAATGGCGAGGTCATAATTCCACCTAACATGTTATAAGTGTCCCATGTGCAATCGCAAAGCATTATATCTTAGAGTAGGTGGTAATGTCCTTGAAGAACACTTAGTCCTTCAGTATCTAATAACCTAAATATGACAACACTTAACACTTAGTTGGACATTCAAAAGGGAACAACGCAAAGAGGACAAAAGTTAATATCTTTTATAATCCATGTTTCTGCAACTGGTCCCGTGGCCTCAGCTTACATTTATGACTACCTTCTTCTACTACCCATTCTATATTTCCTCCACCATCAGCAAGCACCTCTGCAGGTCTTGGCTCTTTCCCTGGAGGAGTGACCCATACCTTCATCCCTGAAGGGTCTGGGCCATTTATTGTCCTGTCTGGTTTGGGTTGTTGGAGTTTCCCATTGACCTTAATCATAGGACATGGTAGCACCAGAAGGCGCCCTACAGCATCTCCTGCCTTCCAGACATAATCTTCCTTGCCCCCATTGTGGAGAAAAAGTCCAATTTCCCCATGGTAGTCTGGATCAATCACTCCTCCTACTACTGTTATTCCTTTCTTAGCCTGTTGGCTTAAGGGCAGTAGAAGCCCAAAGTGGCCAGGGGGAAGTCTTAGCTTCCAGTTCAATGGAACGTTTGCTGTGTCTCCTGGCAAAAGTACTCCCCCCACCTTGGAACCAAAACTTCTAGACCAGAAGAACAAGGTTGTGGGTACAGGAAGCAAAGATTTTCCTACTGGATCACTAGGGGTGATAGTGAGTGGAATCATTCCCACTTCTACCCCTTGGTTCCTGGACCCATGAATTCTGGCTATAGGAGAAACAGTACTATATAGTGGGTGCTGGTTCAAAGCATATACTGCCTGCTGGAGCACCTTGCCCCAGCCCTCCAGGGTATCGTTACCTAATTGGCGCTGTAAGTGTGTCTTAAAGACACCTTTAGTCCCAGCACTCTGGAGGCAGAGGTAGGCAGATCTCTGTGAGTTCAAGGCCAGCCTGGTCTACAGAGTGAGTTCCAGGACAGCTGGGGTTACAGGGACACTCTATGTTGAAAATAAATAAATAAATAAATAAATAAATAAATAAATAAGTAAATATTCTAGAAGTTCTAAAGGGAAACTCATCCATTAAGACTCAGGAAAATCCAACTCACAAGTCCCAGGAATCTGTCCAGGTGTCCAGGCTCCTCCCTCCAGGCCTGGATAAGCAGTCAGAACAGCCAAGGAGACAGAGGCCCGCCCAGAGATGCCTGGAAGAGAAGCCCAACCTGCCAAGCTGCCTGCAGATTCTGCAACGAGCTTCAGTGCATCACCTGGAGTGGGGTTGTGGATGGATGTATGGATGTATGGATGGATGATGGATGGATGGATGATGGATGGATGATGGATGATGGATGGATGGATGGATGGATGGATAGATGGATAGATGGATGGATGAAGGGTGATGGATGATGGATGGATGGATGGATGGATGATGGATGGATGGATAGATGGATGGATGGGTGGATGATGGATGGATGGATGATGGATGGATGGATAGATGGATGATGAATGGATGGATGATGGATGGTGGATAGATGGATGGATGGATGGGTGATGGATGGATGGATGGATGGATAGATGGATGGGTGGATAGATGATGGATGGATGGATGGATAGATGGATGGATGGATGGATAGATGGATGGATGGATGATGGATGGATGATGGATGATGGATGGATGGATGATGGATGGATGATGGATGATGGATGGATGATGGATGGATGGATGATGGATGGATGGATGATGGATGGATGGGTGATGGATGGATGGATGGATGATGGATGGATGGATGGATGATGGATGGATGGATGGATGATGGATGGATGATGGATGGATGGATGGATGATGGATGGATGATGGATGGATGGATGAATGGATGATGGATGGATAGATGATGGATGGATGGATGATGGATGGATGGATGATGGATGGATGGATGATGGATGGATGGGTGATGGATGGATGGATGGATGATGGATGGATGGATGGATGGATGATGGATGGATGGATAGATGGGTGATGGATGATGGATGGATGGATGAACTTAGTATGCCTTCTCTCACCCTTTGTGGATGCAACCAAGTCAGACGTGGTAATGGAGAATGGGCCCTGGTCACTTTTGCTTGTCCCTGTCCTAGGACCAAACACCTCTCAGATGGCAGTGCCTGCTTGATAAATCTCTGTTGGTCCCCTCTCGATCTTAAGGATACCCTGTGTCAGAAAGGTAGGATGAAGTAACGAATCCACACAGGAAGTAAGATTTATGGTACTGCCTTTTAAACACCGTCACTTACGCACCTTGTCTTAAAAGGCTTTCATGGTCTTAATCTCCCATCATCCCTTTTACCCCCACTCAGTAATGGATCCTGCAGACACCTGGGCCATGAGGACACAGCCAGAGCCTCTGACTCTGTCCCCACCGTGGGGAGCCTACACAGCGGTCAGCTTGTACCAGGGTCTAGAACCTACGTGGGTGGAGTCCCCACAGGGTTGGAGACTGGAAAGTTCAAGTGTGGTCTCCATCCCTGGAGGGCTCCTAAATTACCTCAGCATTCACCCACCGGGGACTCAGGATTCGGGAGGTAGGAGAGTGAAGAGGTTAATATTGTGACAAGAGCTTGAGACGTGGAACTCTGAGCTGTGTGGGAAGGCTGGCTGTGATTAGTCATTCGTATTAATAACGAGGTGGAGTCAAGGTGCCCAGCGCGCTGCAGGATTGATGAAGCGCCGCGTCCCTTTGCCATTTGTGAACGCCATTACCTTTACAGCTTAATCTTCCTGTAACCATTTTTCAATAATCATAGAGGCTAAATTAAATGCAACTCCTCGCCATTGAGTTCAGCATCCCGCTCCCCCTATGTTCTCCTAAGGAGATGGGATCGGATTGCCCAGTGAGTTCTCGACAGCCTTCGGCGCCCGGGTTCCAGTTCCTGTTTCCTCACAGTCCACAAATTTGGAGCAAATTGGATAAAGCTCAGGGATTCAGAAATTCACTCAACAAACAGTTTGTGCCACAAATCCTTCATGTCTCACCGGAATCCTTACTTTAAGTTAATGCTGACAAAGTATGAAAGCGCAGAGCCTTCATCAATCACAACCAGTGTCATATCAAAAGTCGCACAACAGCAAGGATTCTTTCTACCACCAACGAAGCGTCTTACCAGCTCCAGGCAGCTTAATGGGGGTCCGGGACAGCCAAGAACAAAGGCAGTCCCTTGAAATTTGTTGTGATAACTTCAGAATTGTTTAAAATAAAATGTAAACCACATTGGCATTTGTTTGGGATTAGACTTCTCAATACAGACCTTCATCAAGGGGAGAAAGGAAGGAAGGAAGGAAGGAAGGAAGGAAGGAAGGAAGGAAGGAAGGAAGGAAGGAAGGAAGGAAAGAAAGAAAGAAAGAAAGAAAGAAAGAAAGAAAGAAAGAAAGAAAGAAAGAAAGAAGAAAGAAAGAAAGAAAGAAAGAAAGAAAGAAAGAAAGAAAGAAAGAAAGAAAGAAAGAAAGAAGAAAGAAAGAAAGAAAGAAAGAAAGAAAGAAAGAAAGAAAGAAAGAAAGAAAAGATGGTCAGTACCTCACACATCTGTGCCTGCCATAAGGGTATGCTGTAAAGATAGTACCACACACAGAGTGTAAAAATAAATTACGGAGGCTTACGAGCTGAGCAGAGACAGGAGCACCATCTGCTTTAAGTAACATTTATTTTCCTGAAGGGAAAAAATATTCTAAAACTGGATAATGCCCGTGCCATCTAAATATTTGCTTTCTGTAGCATCCCGGGAAGGGTAAGCAAATATCCCAGGATTCAGCCGTCATCCCCGAATCCTAGAGAGGAAAGACGCAGAGTCACTCCGCTGCGCAGTGCGTTCAATTGCTATGCAAATGTGGAAGCATTATTATTTATTGCTTTTTCAGCTCTGACAGTTGGAAATATTGCAGACTCAAAAGACATCTGTTGAGTGCGGCTTGAGTGCCTGCAAAGCTGTGATCGGGCTGGAATCACGTTATTTCTGGACCCCTGGGTGTGGGTGTGAAGTCGCCTAGAGAAACGAATTGCTCTGAGCTCTTCTCAGTCTCTTGCTTGGTGCAAGTTAAACACTACAGGGTTGGGGTGGGGGGTGCCTGCACCTGTGCGCTCACTCTGACTGACACAAGGGTTTATCCCTGAGGCCTAATTCAGAGATCCGAGCCTCAGGAGGCAGACTGAGCTCCCCTGTGTTCTGACTAGACCCTTCAGAGCCATCCAGAGGGAGGCCAGCAGCCCAGACATTGAAGGGGACTTGATTCCCATCACTGTCTGGTTGTGAAGCACTGTGCACATCATAGAATGGTTTCTTCATCTTTAAGATGAGAGCAATGGCCTTGATGGGGTACAGGGTGGTTAGGCAGAGCTAAAGTCCGTCACTAGTGTGCTTCAGGGTCTGGCTACAGCGACATCTGCTGTCTGGGTTGACATTAAAGCTGCAGTGGAGGCTAAGGAGATGGCTCAGTGGGTAAAGTACTTTCTGTTCCAGCTGGAAGAACTGAGTTAACCCCCCCCCCAGCACCTACATAACAAAATCTGGGCTTGGTGTGGTGGTGCACTCTTTTAATGCCAACCCTGGGGAGGCAGAGTACAGGCATATCTCTCTGAGTTTGAGGCTAACCTGGTCTACAGAAGGAGTTCCAGACCAGCTGGGCTGCACAGCAAGACACTCTCTCAAAAAATAAAGAAACTAAGAAGCACATCTGGGCCTGGTGGCACATGCTTATAATCTCAGTGCTGGGACAATAGAGACAGGCTGATACCTGTGGTTCCCAGGCTAGCCCACCCGGCTGAATCAGCAAGCTGCAGGGTAAATGATACCATGTCTCAAAAAACAAGCTGCACAGTATGTGAGGAATGACAACTGACATACAAGTATGCACACATGCATATACATGTACAGTTCCAGTAGGACTCAAGGAGAACTTGAATAAAACATACATCTGGTACATCTTGGCTCTAACTCTACACATGTCACAGACTTATGAAAAGGAATAATTGAATGGGCACGATCCATAGCCATGGGTATAAATTTGGAATTTCTCCTGTAGGGTCGTGGGCTCCTTGGTCATGCTTTTTTCTTTAATATTTCAAATCTGGCAGGAACAGTTGCATGGAGCTCCAAATATTGAGTGTTCCCTTTCTAAATGGACCAGTTATCTTACCCTCCCCAAGCTCAGTCCAAAGATCTGACACAGCACCATCCAAGCAAGTGCCCTCAAGACTGTTCCTACCCCAACAGGAACCCCAAGAATGGTCTTGCATTCTGAGCATGTAAGGAATCCATTCCAGACTCCTGTTGGACAAATCAGAGTTCACTCTACTAAGTATCTGTCGAGCCAGGCCTGGTGGCACATGCCTTAAATCCCAGCCCTCTGGAGGCAGAGATAGGAGGATCTCTGTGAGATTAAGGCCAACCTGGTCTGCACAGTAAGTTCTAGGCCAGCTGGGAGACTGTGTTTCATGATAGAGCTAGATAGATAGAAGATAGATAGATGATAGATAGATAGATAGATAGAAAATAGATAGATAGATAGATGATAGATAGATGATAGATAGATAGATAGATAGATAGATAGATAGATAGATAGATAGATAGATAATAAATAGCGTCTCAACCCCCAGAACCCACTTACTTAGGAAGTGTAGACTCTGCTTAGTGAGGAAGTACAACTGCTTCATGGTGACTGTTAGCAGGCACAGCTATCATTTGTAGACACCCAGGCCCACCTGCCTATCTACAGTACCAACCCATATTAGGCTGAGTCTTCTTACATCAGTAAACATTAAGAAAATGTTTCAAGGGGTGGCTCAGTGATTAAGAACACTGACTGCTCTTGCAGAAGACCTGAGTTCAGTTCCCAACACCCATATGGCCACTAACAATGGTCCATAACTCCAGTTCCAGGGGATCTGATGCCCTCTTCTGGCTTTTGAAGGCACTGTATGCATGTGATATACTTCCATACATGCAGGCAAAACACTCATACACATTACATAAGTAAATGAATGAATGAATAAATAAATAAATAAATAAATAAATAAATAATAAATACCTCATAGATGTGGCCAAGGGCCGACCTAATCTGGACGATTCTTCAGGTGAGATTCCCTCTTCTAAGGTGACTCTAGGTTTCTGTCAGGTTGACATCTGAAGCTAACTTCGGCAGATGCTCACCATCAGGCCTGCCACAGGAAGCAGAAAGGGGGCCCCAAGGAAGCACATCTCTCAGTCGACTTCTAGATCTTGTTTTTGCCACAGATCAAATGAGGTTTGCCCCTACAAAGGCTATCAGGGCAGCCAACATCCTCAGTTGCAATGGCTGCAGCAATGTGGTTGTGTCTAGAGATCAAGGTGAGGAGTGTGGTGTAAACTGCATGAAGGGAGCTTTGGGGAGGACACAGGGGGCCAAGCAACTCACGTTCCCACCCAGTAGCTGTGGAGGACAAGGGGGAGGGGCCTTCTCTGCAGCAGAGGCGATGTAAAGAATATTCTAAAGGGCTCTAGAATTATCTGGAAAAAAATCTCACTACTGCTGTACGACCAAAAGCCAGTAAGAGTCTTTAGGGCCTCTGGGCTCAGAAAGCACAAAGAGGATGAACACTGACTGCCATGTGGAGGCTGGGTCCAGTCAACTGCTGGTGCAGACAGAGGGGGCAGAGGCAGAGGAGGTGCCTAGCTCCCGGGGAGGGAGACGAAGTGTTGGAGCACCACCCTGATGCGTGAAGAAGGAGGGCTGCGGACCAGGGGCCACCCACCTAAAGATGGACTCTCTAGACAAAGGCAGCCAAGATATGATGGAAAGACACCTGGAGAGGGATTGTAAGAACCAATCAGGGTTGGTGCCAGGTGGCCACTTGTCTTCAACCCTTCGTCATCTAGTGAGGCTGGAGAGTTGATCCATCTCAGCACCAGATACCATTTTCTACAGAGCCATAGCTACTGAGCACTCACAAGGCCCAGGCATCAAGCACAAACTTGAGTGTCTTAAAGACAGACAGGCTCCGGCATAGAAAACACATAGCGTGTGCTCACACACATCTAGATAGTACAACACGCCTGTGGTCTAGTCTGTTGCCTCTATGTGTATGAGTGTTTTGCCTGCCTGAATGTGAGTGTACCATGTACATGCAGTGCCTACAGAAACGAGATGAGGGGGCTGGAGAGATAGCCTAGCGGTTAAGAGCACCGACTGCTCTTGCAGAGGACCCGGGTTCGATCCCCAGCACCCACATGGCGGCTAAGAACTGTCTGTAACTCCAATTCCAGGAGAGCTCCAGTTCCAGGGGAATCTGGGACCCTCTTCTGACCTCCGCGGCATTGCACGACACGGGTGCACAGACCTACATGCAGACACTATACTCATACACATACAAAAATAAATAAAATTAAAAAAAAAAAAAAGAAACGAGATGAGGGCATTGGATCCCTTGGAACTGGAGTGACCCATGGTTATGAACCACCCTCTGGGTGCTGGGAACCGAAACTTAGTCCTCTGTAAAAGCAACAATGCTCTTAACCACGAAGCTATCTCTCTAACCCCCAAGTCATAAGATCTATAGAATTTGTGTCTGTGTGATAGGATTTTTTTCAACTCCATTTTAAGCTTGCAGGGTCACCAAGTTATTACAATGCTGTCATGTGGTACATGACTATACATGGGACTTCTGACCTAGCTAACAGGACAAAGCCAAATCTGCTGGCACACAGCCATAATTGCAGCACTGGGGAGCCTGGGGCTAGAAGGAGATGAAACAAACTAGTGTCGTCTCAGCCACTGCTACACTACAGAATGAGGCTCCTTAAGCATCAGCAAGAATCAGCAAGCAATGATCCAGCAAGTGATCTTTTAAGTTCAGTCAAGCCCCACCCCCCGCTGCCATCCTCCCAGGAACAAGTCTGAGAGTTCTCCTTTTCCTCAGATGGCAGCACACTTGACAGCTGGCAGAGCTGCCATCATAGAAGCAGCATCGTGGTCCCCGATGTCCAGGGTGTGCAGAAGATGCCCTTGACAAAGGAACACCTCTTAACTCTTCCTGGACAGGCATTCTGTCTGCTTCTCCTTACTAAGGTAGCAGACTCCAGGTTGGGAGAAATTGTAAAAAGAAGCCAAGAATGTGTTGACGGGATGTGGCGGTGCACGCCTTTAATCTCTGCACACTGGAAGCAAAGGCAGGTGGGTCTCTGTGAGGTCAAGGTCAGCCTGGTCTACATAGTGAGTTCCAAGCCAGTTGGGGCTAAAGAGAGACCCTGTCTAACAAATTCACTTAGCCAACCCAGCTAGGCCAGGCTAATTGAGCAAGGACCCTGTCTAGGGGTCATTACAGTTTACAGAAACAGATATATCATTTAGAAGTTTAGATTTGTGACACATTTGATCTACACTTTTCTTAGACTAACTGGACCAGGTGCCTCATTAAACCATTTCACAAAGTTTCCATTCTTATAGTTTTACATCTTTATCAACAGTCAGACATCGTGAATGAAAAGCATCCCAGAGCACCAAGACTTTGCAGGGCAACAAAGCATCTCTGGGCAGTGAGAAGACCACAGACCAATAAAACATCTCTGAGCACCCTAGGGTGATGTTTCAAGGTATCTGCCCAGTAAGCAAAACAAGGAAACTTCAACTACCCTAAGCTTATAAGGACATTATAGAAGAATGCAGTTAATAATAAGAATATAATTTCTAGGAGTTCCCCATTCCACACTCAGGATCTTCTGTTGATGACATTAGCCATGTGGAAATGGCAGACACACCTGACTGTGAAGAAAACTGGACACGCAGGGTCCCGGCTTTGAACCACTGGCTTCTCAACTGAGCACCTCCAGACAAAGCAAGCTGCAGATACAGGAAGGAGTGGACTGTGCAGACCCAGGTGATTACCAACTTCCTGTTGGAGTCAGCCACCGAACATCTCCGTGGGAGACATTTTTGCCACGAAGCCGCTCATTGCCTTTGCGATCTGTTTACCATCGCTGTGTAAATTCCTTAAGGCCATAGGCTTCACAGGCAAGTAAACATGGGATCGATGTTCCAGCTCTGCAGCTGCCCAGCTGCCCGATGCTAGACAGTGTGACACTGGACTCTGAAAAAAGCCTTCTATGGGCTGAGGAGTAAATGAAACTAACAAATACTCTGTACAGAAAGGACGCCTATGGTGAACAGATGAGGGGTATTTCTTCTCTTCCTCTTCCTCCTCTTCCTCTTCCTCCTCTTCCTCTTTCTCATTCGCACTATTGTTCAAGCTAAAATGAAAACCTTTCTGGGATTCTTAGGGCGGGCAGTCAGAGAAGTTAACCTCAGTTTAAAATTGCTTTATTTTCATTTTTTATTTTTGATTCTATAAGCCAAGGTCTCATGTTGAACCATAGATTGGCCTTGAAGTCTTCCTAATCCTCCTGCCTCAGTTTCCCCAAGTGTTGGGATTATAATTATGAGCCACTAAGCCCTGCTGTGGGCGTATAATTTCAAGCTAGGTCAATTGTCCCAGACAGAGAGGCCAACTGGCACCTTTTAGCTCTACAGCATAGTGCATTCTTCTCTTCAGTTTCCAAATCTTCACACACAATGTGGGACCTCCAGGGTAACCCTGACAAGCTTTGGGGGTGGTGGCTCCTGGAACATGACATGCCACAGCCAAGAGGCCCACACTCTTAATGTAATACCCAGATGTCTGCCATTTCTCTGTCATGAAACTCCTAATACCTTTTAAAAAAGTTTTTGTAGTGCTGCAGATCAGCCTTAGTCCTCACACACACTCTGCAAGAATTCTACCATGAAACCTCAGCCCCAGACTCAGATAATTTTTTTTGGTCTTTTTAAGACAGGGTCTCCCTAAAGCCCCAGCTGTCCTGGAACTTGCTATGTAGGCCAAGCTGGCCTTGAATTCACAGAGATTAACCTGCCTCTGCCTCCTGGGTGCTGAGATTAAAGGCATGTGCCACCACACCTGGCAGATCCAGATAATTTTAACCAGGATTTCTGAACTTGGGCCCTGCTAGTCACGTCCTATTCAGGTTTTTCATTCTCCAAATTTCACATCCCAGAAAAGCAAAGCCATCACAAGTTAAGGAATCGACGGAAGCCAGTGAGTCAGACCCTGAGCCTCTCAGACCCTCAGACCAGTTCCTCTGCTGTCTCCTCCTTGGCGCTCACCTCTGGACTCAGGTTCACAACCAGCCTTCCTCATCTTCCAGCGTGCTAAACCCATGCTGGCTCTCTCTCTCTCTCTCTCTCTCTCTCTCTCTCTCTCTCTCTCTCTCTCCTGCTTCATCAATTCTGGACATTTAATATAAATGGGATTCTGCAGTCTGGGCCCTTACCTGATCTTCCAGTCCACACTGAACTCACTTGCCCAGCAGCGTTGCCAGTACCCGACGCTTGTTTGATGGGAAGGCTTGACAAGAAGCTGAGGCACCTGCCCAGCACGGTGGCAACTCACCAGCACCACGCTGGCATCGGCGGATGAGAGCTGGGGCTGCCACTGGGCTGTGGAGGATATCAAGCCTGGCAGTGGTATGAGCTGCACTGTTCAAGACCCAGAACCAAAGAATGCCAGGGCTGATCCACCTCCGGGTCTCATCTTTAATCCTCGTTTCTGATTCTGAGCTCTTCCCTGTCTCCCGGCCAGGAATTCCAGAGCAACTGAACTAAGAAGCTGGATAAGGCATCTAGCAGAGGAGAATCACAAGCCAAGGTCTGTAGGAAGGAAGGACGGAGCAGGTGCGAGGAGAGAGGCAAGGAGAAGCTGAGCTGGCTGCTTGGTGGCAGCCATATCTCGGGCCCTTCCCTGTCCATCTGTAGAATCTGGACCACATTCTACTTTGGCCTGTGGCTTCCCTGGCCAAAAGGATCCTCTGGATTGGTCATCCGTAGGTTTTGACTCTGCTCAGTGGAGGCTGTGCGAGAGACAGGCAGCAGAGCCTCTGCAGGCCCTATATCGCAGATGCAGTGATGAGCGTCCACTTAAAATAACCAGTTTTTTATTTTATTTTATTTATTTTTTATGTGTATGAATGCACTGTCTGCATGCAGGTCTGTGCACCGGTGTCGTGCAAAGCGGCAGAGGTCAGAAGAGGGTGTCGGATTCCGCCAGAATTGGAGCTAAATACGGCTCTCAGAGCCGCCACATGGGTGCTGGAGATCAAACCCGGGTCCTCTGCAAGAGGCCATCTCTCCAGCCCAAAATAACCAGTTATTAACCACAGGTTAAGCTTTTGGGGGAACCCCTCTTCCAGCCTCCAACCAGGTGTGTTTTATTTAGCTATCTGCAGATGAAACAGGACAGCATAGACTCATGTCTGCAATCAGCCCGCAAGAGTCTGCTTTGTCCTTGGGGGCCTTGTGGGAGGTAGGTGAGCCAGGCTCCTCAGGACATGCAGGATGGCCCTGAAAAGGCACAAGGGTGCAGGCGCAACATCTGCCTCTGGTCACAGTGGACAGAGACCTGGACAATGTGCCGTGTCCTGGCCCGTGACCCCTGCCATGCAGAGAGGCTCTTGGGACAGTTTCTATACATGCTTGGGCAGTTAGTCCCGGTGACAGTGAAGACAAACATTCCACTTTTACATAGACATCTTTTTTTTGTGTCAAAGTCTGTTCTGACACGAGCTGGAACTGCCAGGCCCTCAACATGGGGGTGGTGCTTCCTTGGAAAACAACTAGATGTTCATAGAACAGAACTAGATGTTCGTGTCCTCAAGGAGCAAGGGAAGACTTGGCTGCGGTGTACAAGGGAGAGGGACCCAATAGGAGGAGGATTCGGGACACGTTTGTCCCTGCAGCTCTGATTCCAGATTGGAGAAGACTCTGATTCTGTGAGGAACAGGATGAATAGGCAGAAGGATATGACCTGCCTGGCACTTGTGCATGCGTGCGTGCGTGCGTGCGTGTGTGCAGTATGCAGGTATGTACATGAATGTCTCCCCAGCTTTGGGATTGTAGACATGAGTCACCACCCACGGCTTTGTACATGGGTGTTGGGGATCGGGTCCTGTTCGTGAAGAAGGCACTTTTGTGAGGCAGTCAGCTCCCAGCCCGTGCTGGTGTGATGTTACGCCCCAGAGCCCAACCTCCCCAAACCTTTTGTTCAGCTCCGCCACTTTCTAGACTCGGGATCTTTGCCAAATCTCTTCTTCCCTAGTCTTCAATTTTTGGCTGCAAAATGACAACAAAGCCACTGAGTTCGCAGGTTTCTTTGAATATTAAATTAAATAATGAAGCAGAGGGTTCATCAGAGACCAGCACCCAGGGACCCCCGGAATTTTTTTATGTTAACATTATCTGTAATTTCATATTTTTCCTTCCAGATATTTGGAATAGTTCCATCTTAATTATTAAAGAACAGTCATTGGCTTTAAATTGGGGGCCAACAGATGTGTCCATTCTCCTCTCGCCTTCCACCGCGACTCGGGGTCTGCAGCCGGCTGCCAGGACGCACCCTCGGGTCTGATCCTCCCGAGTAGAAGCTTTTAGAAACTTAGTTCCATGCTGTTTGGGTGTTTTTCTGCACTGAGGGTCTTTTTAACATGGACAATATCATTTTCTTCATATTAAAGATAACCCCCATTCCCGCTTGCTTTGTCCCTGGTCTCTTTTCCACTGGGGTACAGCTCTGTTCCTGGGGTGCACATATTTGAGAGACCTTTAAGGAAAGTTTTGCAGGTGGAATATATTTTCTTTTGGTCTTTTTTGAGAACCAGTGCTGGCCTGAAACTTGCTATGTAGACCAGGCTGGCTTCGATCTCACAGAAATTCACCTGCCTCTGCCTCCCAAGTCCTGGAATTAAAGGCTTGCACCACCATGCCTAGGCTTGAAATACATATTTTTAAAACTTGAAGTTCAAGAACTTCCTGCAACTCAGGAGATATTTTCTTCTGTTATTGATTAGGACTTTATGTGAAAAATTACATCTCTGACTTCAGTCTGATTCCTGCTAGACTGAGACTCTGCTAGTTTTTCTCCCTACAGTTTTAGACTTAACTTTTTATTTTCTTCAAATTTATAAATTTTGGCTACAATTAAACACACACACACCACCCATTCAGCATCTGGTAACCCTGAAGACAACGTAACAGTCAGAAGCTCTAGTGCTTCATAATAAACATATTCAAAATCGTCCTACAGGGTCTTCCTGGGAGGCTTCATCTACCTCTGGATCTCCTGTACTGCCTCACACAATACAAACAAACACCATTTTTCTGATGAATCATCTGCGTCCCAGCAACGATGTTTCTGTCTACAGAACTCACATTGGAGAACTGTACAACTGAGGTACAAGGAAAAATTGCAAAAAAAAAAAAAAAAAAAAAAAAAGCGTAGGAGTCTACCGCTTTAGTAATTAATGGATTTTTGTGTTGGGCCACATTCTGAGCTATGCTCAATGGGGCTTAGGTTGGACACACGTGGCAGGGAATAACGACTATTAAAAAAAGAATATAAGCCCTCACCACAGACATAATAGCATTTCAAGTGCTTTCCTGTGGTTGGTTGAATCTAAGGATGTAGAACTACTGGGTGTAGATCTTTGAAATATATGTTTAAAATGTGTAGAAAATGTAACTAATGTGTAATGCTGAAAAGATGGTTCAAGCATGTGATGCTCTTGCAAAGGCCCCAAGTTCAGTTCCCAGCATCCACATGCTGGTTAAAAACCACCAGAAACTGCAGCTTTAGGGAGTCTGACACCCTATTCCAGCCCGGTGATACCCACACACCGTGAGCACCACCAACACGGGAGCACCCCACACACTGAAGCATCGCACACACACAACGTGAGCATCCATACAGCACACACGTTAGCATCCCAGCCCACACACAGTAGCATCACCCCACACACGTGAGCAATCCCACGACAACACGTAGCAATCCCAACACACAACGTACATCTCCCACACCCTTATCATCAACACCAGGCACTTTAGCATCGCCCCACACACTTAGCAATCCACCGAGCAAACAAATGTGATCATCTCCCACACACGTGATCATCCACGACCCAACAACTGAGCATCCACACACACTTAGTCAATCCATACACCACACGTGAGCATCCCACACACACGTGAGCATCCATACACACACACGTGAGCATCCCCCACACACGTGAGCATCCCACACACATGTGAGCATCTCCCACACACACACACACGTGAGCACCCACACACACAGGAGCATCCCCCCCACACGTGAGCACCCACACACACACACGTGAGCACCCCCCCACACACGTGAGCATCCACACACATGTGAGCATCCACACACACATGTGAACCCCCACACACACACGTGAGCACCCTCCACACACATGAGCATCCCACACACACGTGAGCATCCACATGCACATGCACATACACACACATATAAACAAATAATGAAATGAAATCCTAAAAAACGTAATCTGTGGGGCTGGAGAGATGATTCAATGGTTAAGAACACTGACTGCTCTTGCAGAAGACCCAGGTTCAGTTCCCAGCACCCACATGGCTGCCAACCACAATCTATAACTTCAATTCCAGGGGATCCAAGTCCCTTTTCTGGCCTCTGCAGGCATCGTGGGACACTGGAGTGCTTATATATTTGTGAGCAATACACAAATAAAATTAAAACAAATACAAATTTGAAATTTCTTAAGATGCACTGTGCATTTATGAAGTATGTTAACACCCAGGATGTACGTGAGGCTGTTTTCGTCTGATTTTCAGTGGTTTCCTAGACCGCACTCGTTTGCTGGTCAGGCTGTTTTCTTTCATTAAGTTTCAGTCTCTGTTTCCCTCTCTCTCTTTCACTCTCCTGCCTCGCTCATCCTGAGGCACCTGTTTTACAGTGGGAATCTGTCACTCATGTCTCTCAATCTCTCTCTCAGTTTTCCTCTCTCCTAACCTCATAGGAGAAGGGTGTGAAGGTTGGTTTCTGTCCCAATTAGCCTCAACTGTCACCAACTGTCACACAGCCTAGAATCATCAGGGAGGAGATTCTCAGCTGGGGCGTTTCCTAGGTCATTTTGACCTTTGGGCGTGCCTGAGGGTCTGTCTGGATCGTTCACTGGTCTAGGAGGGCCCAGCTCACCCTGGGCGGTAGGTACTATTCCCTGAGCAGGTGGTCCTGGGATGAATGAGGAACCTCAGGAGCAAACCAGCAAGCAGTGTTCCTCCAAGCTTCCTGCCCGGACTCCCCTCAAGGATGGCCTGCGGACCCGGAAGTGTAAGATGGTTTGTCACAGCAACAGACGTCCAACTAGAGCAGCACTCATTGTCCATGTGACTGAATATGGAATTACCTAGAAGACACGCTTCTGGGGGTGTCCGAGAGGGTGTTAAGTTTAACTAGGGAGGGCAGACCCCAGTCCTGAATGTGAGTAACACCGTTCTAGGGGCTGGGATCAATGACTGGATAGAAGTGGGGGAAAGAGAGTGAGAAAAATCAATTTGGGGTACCGACATTCATCCCTCTGCTTTGTGACAACCACCAACTCTGCTGCCATGCCTGCCCATCACCCACAAACCATGGGCCCAAACAAGTCCTTCTTGTCAGATACTTGGTGACAACAATGAAATAAATAACAATATGAGAAGATGACCTCATTTTTTTTCTGGCCTGATCACTAGTTTAATCCAAGGCACTCTTGTGTTGCAAGCCAGTGTGTCTGTAGAATATTTTCACTAGCAGTCTTGCTCAGAAGTGTTCTTATGGTCTACTCTTGCTTTGTAATAGATTCTTATTTGTGGATGCTACATGTCTGTGCTCATAGCAGGAAAACCCAGCCTCAAAAAGCTGTCAGTCTCCCCAAATTGGTCTACAGATGCAATGATTTCTAATCCAAATTCTAATAAAGGATTCCACAGCTCCTGACAAATTGATTCTAAAATTTCCACAGAAGTAGGAAAGAACAAATAAAACAGAGAAGTGACAGACAGCATGAAAGATTTGCACTGCCAACCTCCAAAGCTGACCACCACGGAGCTGTGAAAAAGATGACTCAGGATTGCCACGGACCTTGACACATTGGCCAGGTGTAAAGGACATGGAGCCTGGTGAGAGCCATGCCTGCGGGGGGGGGGGGGGGGGGGGGGGGGGGGGGGGGGGGGGGGGGGGGACAGGGGATGAGTCAAAGGGATCTTTCCAGGAACATTTGCACAGTTGGTTGGTTTGGTTCGTAAGTGAAATGTTCCCCACAGGTTCAGGTCTTGAGCGCTTGCTCCACATCTGGGGTCATTATTTCAGAAAGTTGAAACTTTGAGAGTTGGAGTCCAGCTGGGAAAAGTCGATGGATGCGCTGAGAAGGTTGTATTTGGTGTGTAGTCTCCTCCCTTCCTGTCTTCCACACAGGGATGACCCTCTTCCACCACAAACATCTGCTACCATGATGCTCTGCCCAAGCTTATAGGGGCAGGAAACTGTTTCCTGAATCCCCTGAAATCATGGGCACAAGAAATCCTTCTCCCTTCTAAACTCTCTCAGCTACTTTGATCACAGGTACTTCTAAGGAACTAATAGAATTACACACAGGTTTTTTGTTTAAAGATGAAACAGGTTTCTTACCACCCATTAAAATACAGATCAACATTAAATAAACTTTAAACTTGAAAATTAAAAGTCAAAACTTAAGATTTTTAAAACTGGGGCTGGAGAGTTGGCTTATCAGTTAAGAGCATTGGTTGTTCTTACAGAGAACCCAGGTTCGATTCCCAGCAACCACATGGCATCTAATAACCATCTGCACTTCCAGTTCTAGGAGACCTGGCATTCTCTTCTGACCTCCAAGGGCATTGCAGGACATGGGTGCATTTATACATATGCAAGCAGTACACTCATATACATAAAAAATAAAACTAATAAATAAATTTTTTCAAGATTCTTTAAAACTAAACATGGAGATATCTTTCTGAGCTGAGAAAGGCAAGGAGATCTTAAAATGGAACCCTCCCTCATTAAATACTTTTTTAAAAGATTGATAATTTTGGTGGTTTTGCCAAAAAAAAAAAACCCTTCTACTTCTGAAAACACATGATAAAGAAGGCTAAAAAACCAAAAGCAGATATTTTCAACATGCATAACTAGAAACCTATTTGGAGTCTGTGAAGAAATATTTTAAATCTGAAAAAAATGCATAGAGAAAGACATGACTAAATTGTGAAAGAGCAGTAGACAGGGACCATTCTCTCTCTAAGTGGACAGACATCTGCTCAGTAAACAAGGGAGATGAGTGGCCTCTTTGGAATTTGGGAAAATGCAAATCAAGATAGCCTGTCAGGCACCTCACCCCATGGTACTTGTGGCATTTACTACCTGGGCTGATGAGGCTGTGGGCCAGGAAGTCTGCACAGCCCCTTTGGTTTTATTTTAAGATTTATTTTTTATTTATGTGTCTGTGTGTCTACATGCATACACACTCGTACTCAGGTGCCTGCAGAGGCCAGAAGAAGATGTCAGTTCCCCTTGACCTGCACTTACAGGAGACTGTGAGCTGTCTGATGTGTGTGCTGCAAACTGAACCCAGGTCCTCTGGAAGGGCAGCAAGCTGTCTTAAATACCGGGGCAGCTCTCCAGCCCCATGCCACCAGGCTGAAAGGCATTGTCCTTTGAATCTGAGTATTTTCACAGTAGAACGTGGCAGTGCATAGCACACCCCATGTAAACATTGTCAAGAAAATTGTCAGAGTCTTGATTCCCTGCACCCTGCCCACCTACATTCTCTCCCCCCTTGGCCTTGGCGATAGCCCCCTCCTGATTATCCTGCCTGAGACCTCCAGACTGCCCTGACAAGTGTAGCTGTCACCACTCATCAAAGAAGCTTCTTTCTGCAACAAATGGAGGTTATTACAGAGTTCCACAACTGATCACACACAGAGAATATATGTCTGAAAGATGTCCAGCCCCTTGTGACACATCTACAATGGAACCTCTATACCCAAGGTTCATGGAACCCAGCGGAACGGGGCGTAGAGAGAACACTAATGCATCCCTCAACTCTCGCCAGCAAAGCTTCCTCATGCGATGGGAAGGTGATGAACACAGAAGACCACAAAGACCATAAGGAACTGCAGAATGTGTCCCTGGATAGAACTCTTATGTTAAACCTCACCCACTCAGGGCTCAGGGACCATTTCAGAATGGGGACAGAAAGATTGTAAGAGCCAGGAGTGGTTCATGACCACAAGGAAACAGCATCTTCCAGCATTCTGGGAACTTGTTCATATGAACTTACAGCAATGGCGTCAGCATGCACGAGACCCATCCAAACTGAATCAGACAAAAACTCATCAGAGAACTGGAGAAATGGGCAGAAGGGTCCAACCTTAGCAGAGGAAATATTGGCAGCTGATCACCGCTGGATGAGGGAGAGTTGATGTTCTTTAAGGGAGTGACATTAGAAAGGCTGAACAGGCTCCAGTGGATGAACTCACACCAAGGGACATCTGGGGACACAAACTTGACTAGACAGACCTTAACATATATGACAGAATGCATAAAATCTGGTTGGGGGGTGCAGATAGGGGATGGAGGTCTAAAGATGATTAAGATGTATCGTATGCTGGGTTATGGTGGCACACACCTTTAATCCCAACAACACTCAGGAGGCAGAGGCAGGTGGATGTCTGGGAGTTCAATACCAGCCTGATCTACTAGGTCAACTGGGGCTACAGGGAGACTGTGTCACAAAAAGACCAAAAAATAAAGACATGAATTCAATTAAAAAAAATTTTTTAAATAAACTCATGAGATAGATACCAGGAACAACAGCCAGCAGAGGTCAGATTAGTTCACAACAGTGGGGACAGGCAAAGTTCCATCCACAGACGAGTACATGAGAACTATGTAGTCCATTCACACAATCGAATACTATACACCATGAAACACACAAATCACAGCCACATGCTGACAGGAGTGAGTCTGCGAAGCACGTGTCTGAGAGGTCTCAAGGTGTCAGGGGGAGGTGGAGACACAAACTCAGGCGCACAGCTTGGTGAACCCAGAATCAGAAGTTTCAGCAGCTGTGTGTCACCTGCTTCTTAAGACACACAGAGTGGAGTTTTCTGTACCATCTTGTTACCCAGCAAGAATAAATATTTTTAGAAGACACAAAAGCCAAGAGGAAGAAAATTGAACATATATATCTATATAATTATATATATTATATATATATATATAACAATATATAGCTGTGTGTGTTGTGTGTGTGAGCTTACGGTGTGTGTTCATCTTGTGCACTGGAGCACCAGAGAGGCTCGAAGTCCACCTTGCTTAAGTTTTGGGTACCGTCCATCTATTTGGGAGCCTGGGCTAGACTTCATCAGGTACTCTAGGCTGGCTGTGCAGAGAGCCAGGGATCTGTGGATTCCTCCTTAGTGTAGACCCAGGCCACCACACCTGGCTTTTTCTGCATGTTCTTGGGCTCAAGCTGAGGATCTTGTGCAACTGGTGAACTGACATATATATATATATATATATATATATATATATATATATATATAGTATATATGTCATGTTATATATATATATGTCATATATATGTCATATAAATCATGTTTTATCCTCATCAGTATTTATCTTTTCCAGTTTTTTTTTGTTATTCTATTTAATTCATTGAATTTTATATATTTTTTTTTTATAAATGATCTTTTTTATTTATTATTTTTTATGTGTATGAGTGTAATGTCTGCATGTGTAGTTGGGGCATCATGTCGTGCAATGCCACAAAGAGGTGAGAAAGGGCGTCGGATTCCTCTGCACTGGAGTTCAAGACAGTCTTAGCTGCCACGTGGGTGCTGGGAATCGAAACCAGGTCCTCTGCAAGAGCAGTCTGTGCTCTTAACCACTGAGCCGTCTCTCCAGCCCCATACCCCATATTTTGATCATATTCCTCCCTCCACCAACTCTTCCCAGATCCACCCCCACCTTCCTATCCACCTTTGTGTTCTTCCTCCCCCCAATCAAGTCCAGTTTGTGCTGCTCCAATACTCTTGGGTATGGAACCTGCCCTGCAGCGTGGTGGACCTAGCAGGGGTCACACACCCTTCAAGGACGAGGACTCTTCTCTCAGGAGCCATTAAAGGCCAGCAGCTCCTCAGCTCAGGGTGGGAACTTGTGTCCATCCCTCCTCCTCGCTGGGGTTTTGTCTGTCTTGAGCTTGGGCTGTCCATACATCTGCTGCCTGTCCCTAAGTGTGGCTTCCCGCTGCATGGGAAGCACTCACTGCTCTCTTGCAGGCATCTACCACCTCTGGGTCTTACAAGCTTTCTGCCCCTTCTTCCCTAAAGAATCCTGAGTCTAGCCGGGCTTCCAGCACTTGGGAAGCAGAGTTCAAGGCCAGCCTGGTCTACATAGTGAGTTCCAGGATAGCTGGGGATACCGGAGACTAACAGGCGGACCCTGCTCTCAAAAAAAAAAAAAAAAAAACAAAGAATCCTGAGTGTTTGCGAGGCAGGGTGTAATATAGATGTTCCATTTAAGGCTGAGCAATCCACAGTCGTTTATTCTCTGTGGCTGACCAGTTATTAGCCACCAACTGAACCACCTCCCCAGCTCTGCCAGCTCGCCATCAAGCAGGCCAGCTTTATCAGATTCCACTGTGTGCTTATCTCTCTTTAGAGCTCGCTCTGGGGCCCACTTAGTGTTTTGTGCCTGATGGACATCAATCCTCATTCTAAACCTTTCCTGCAGCCACACTAATTTGGGGAACAGCCGTGCTGCACTGGGAAGGCCCGGGCCTTGCAGGCAGGGCCCCGTGTCTCCTCTGAGAATACTCTCCTGGGCCCTTGACAGATGTCCAGGTGGTGCCCACCATTCTGGCACCACTCCTATGAAATAACGATGTCTGGGGTGCAGTCCCTAGAAGGCTGGGATTCTTGAGGACAGATTCCACTCAAAATAAATTTAACAAGCTCTCTAGAGAAATTATCTGGGGTCAGATATCTAAACTTGCCAAATAAACATATTGTCACACTCTAAAATGGACAAGTTTCTCTACCCCCTCCTGTTTAAACATTAAGGAACTGAATAATCCTATTTTTCTTCCAGCTTCAGACAGAGCAAGTATTCATAAATATTCATTTTTTCCAACTGGAAGCATTAGGCCTTGTTACTTCAAGTGGAACTAACTGAAAATTAATGATGGTTTTCAGAAAAAGCAAGATTATATACACAGAAGCAATTAAACACAAACCTATTAATTATTTAACAACTTGTTAATGAGTGGAGCTCCAGCACTCTGGTCTCAGCACCGCAGCCTGCCCCTGCCAAGTCACTTACATATCATCTTTCCAAAGTTTGGCCTTGAGGAGGAAAGGAATTGGGGGCATTTTTCACAGGTTTGTAACTTGCAAAAAAAAAAAAAGGGGGGGGGAGGGGGAGGGGATCTGAGCTGCCAATTACAGAGAGATGTTGAAGAAGCAGGCTGGAGATGATGGGGGCAAGATCTCCCGTTCTCATCCGAAACCCAAGACAGGGTGAGGTTCGATTTCAGATCCAAGCATTTGCTCTGAGAGAAGCAACATTTGTGGTAGAGCTCTGTTCTGTGCATATTTATGTGAGTGAGCATGTTAAGAAGTCAGGCGTGTGTCTGACCCATTTTAAGTTAATAGAGTATCTTTTTTTTTTTCTTTTTAAGTAATCTCTATACACAGAATCTAAAATTTATGAAATGACAGGAGGTGAAGCTCAGAGTCTACAGCCTCAAAGCTTTGCAGTGAAATGATTTATTTGCTATTATTTGCACTTGTGGGGGAGTAATGTGTGCAAGTGCAGGTAGCCATGAAGGCCAGAAGAAACTGGCCAACATGGATGCTGGGAATGGAACTCCAGTCCCATTATCTGCTCTTAATGGATCAGCCATCCATCTCTCCAGTCTCTCAAAAACTTTACCTTTAAAATACATACCTAGGTGTCCAGCTAGCTCAGAGAGTAGAGATAAGACTCAAAATATGTGCCTGTTAAATATGGTGCCTTGCTGCAGTCTGCACATTGAAAGTCCCTGAAGATCCCCCTGTGTTCTAGTTTTCTTCTACTGCTGCGATAAATCACATTGTCCAAAATCAACTTAGAGAGGAAAAGATTTATTTGACGTCCCCTTCCAAGTCACAGACCATCATTGAGAAAAGTCAGGGCAGGAGATCAAGCTGGAACTTGAAACAGAAACCAGGACGGGCCACTGAATGATGTCTTGTTCATAGTCTCCTCCTCAGCTAACTTTCTTGTACAGCCCAGGGACATCTCCCTAAGCATGATGGTGCCCGCAGTGGCTGGGCCTTCCTACATCCCTCTAGGACATGGCCACTGCCAGTCCAATCCAGGCAGGTCCTCACTCCGGGTTTTCTGGTCAGATAACTCTAGGCCTTGTCAGGTTGCCCACTAAGGCCAAGTAGGACAATGAGGCCTTAACCTGACGATTAGGGGGTCTTCAAAGCAAGGTGTTTCTGATCTGCTCCTGTCTTCCTGTTTCCTCTCCCTCTTTCTCCCCTAAAATGATCCTGGAAACCAATGGGAAGGAACAGTTCTGCAGGAGGAAAGGGGAAGGAGGGTCTTTATAAGACTGTGGTCGTGCGGTGTCGGCCTTCCCCCTCCACTGGCCCTGAGCCTCCTCACTGTCATGGTGTCCGAATGCTCTCACTGTGCCTGAGCCTCTTTCTCAACAGGAGTTTGACCAAGAAGGCCTTGCTGGCCACCCCTCTTCCCAGGACTCCAGATCCCCCACTTGATAAAGACCTTCTCTCTTCGAACTTGCTCCCTTCCTAGGTATTATTTATTTATTTATTTATTTATTTATTTATTTATTTATTTAATGTGTATGAATGTACTGTCTGCATGTAGGTTTGTGCACCCATGTCATGCAATGCTGCAGAGGTCAGAAGAGGGTGTCAGATTCCCCTGGAACTGGAGTTCTCCTGGAATTGGAGTTACAGACGGTTCTCAGCTGCCATGTGGGTGCTGGGGATCGAACCCGGGTCCTCTGCAAGAGCAGTCGTCAGTCTTAACCACTAGGCCATCTCTCCAGCCCCCCCCCCAGGTATTTTTACATAGACATATCCATCTCTATGAATGAGTGAGCATTCCTTCCCTGGGTTTATCCAATCATCCCTGGGCAGACAAGGCAAGGAACTCTCTCTTCTTGCCCAACATGTTCTCTGCATTAGGACAGAGCCAGCCTGGGCACAGATACTCCATAAATGCTTGTCAGACAGAAGAGCGATTAAAGATGGAGGGCATTGCTAAGTTATTAATGAAAGGATTATTACTTATTAATGAATAGGTCATCAATAAATGAATAAAGATTGATTGCATCATGACATGGATGGGAGAGAGTCTGGGACTGCAGAGAAGAGTTACAGGCTCAAAAAAGGATTTCTAAATAAGAAGGATTGTGGGAAAATGCCCACTAAGTAATCCAGGGGTGAACCACACTAACCATCACCACTTCCAGCCACGGCAGATGCCCCCATGGGTGGACCCTTCCCACCTTGTCATCCATCTAAACATGGCCTGTAAAGTCTCCACTCATCTACACTAACCAGGGCACAGAGACAGCACTGAGGCCTGGTGGGAAATGCAGACACTGGATTCCATCCCAGAGCCCCACACAGACTGAGGGGCGGGTTGTCGATGAGACTCTTGGTAGACTTCTAGCAGGGCTGGCGCACGGGCGACAGCCCCACCTCCTCCTAGTTCTCCTAAGCTCAGCCCTGCCTGACCTTGCCCCCACCACCGCCCACTAAGCAAACATGGCAACTTCTCTTGATTTAAGTGATATCAACTCTGTTCTCCACATCTGCAGAGCCCATGTCCTGATCCTCACGTTACCCATGCAACCTGGTGCTGACCTGCAGAGCTGTGGAAGAGGCTGGTACCATCTCCTAGCCTTTGTCAGAGTACTGCCAACTCACAGCACTGCCCCTGGTGGCCCTCAGCATCCCACTGGAAGCCCCTCTGCACTCTTCCCCACTGTGGTCCACTCTGCAGAGGGACCAACAGAGCCTCCTTTACCCTAGCCCACCTTGGGGACTCAGTGGGGTGTTTGTTTCCTGGGCAATGCCGGCACCCAACCACCTGACTAGCATTTCCCTCCTAACCTCCTTCTACCCTCTTAGCTGGCTACTTGCTAATCCAGAGCCCTTCTGAGTCACCCCGAGCATCTGGGCAGAGACAACAAAACATTTGCTGCTGAGATGCATGGGAAAAGAGAGAGGTGAGCCTGGAGCACAGGACAAGAGGGTCTCTATTTAGAACCCCCGGTTTCCTGCCGAACACACACCATTGAAGAAATAACTCACTGCTCCTCTAGTGGAGCACAAGGTGAGGCTGTGGCTTTCACTTCATCTAACATGAGCAGCAGAGCCCTGATGGTGAGGCAGGAGGCGTCTGAGGCTCACACATGCTATTTCATCACAGCCAGTCTGTGCCAGACGAAACAGAACTCATGGATCAGCCAGAGCAAGAATTTCAAGTGCAAATTCAGGAAAATATCCTCAGATTGGTAACTGTGGATATTGAAGACATGTAGGAGGCTCAGGAAAAAAATATGAATAAGAATCAGAAAAGAAGCAAATCAAAAAGTAATGAGCCCAGGAGACGGTGGGGCAGGAGGATACCAGAGAGACAGAGGGGAGCTGGCAGTCAGGCAGGCAGCGGCAAGGCCAAGCAGAGAACGATGGCCCGAGGCCTGGAGGGAAATGCAGAAACTACAGTCCAGGAGATCCACAGGCTGAGGGGCACGTGGACAGCAGGTGTGCCAGAATGGACTTCACACCGGGGGAGCCCAACCCAGAGAGGAAAAGCCAAGAAGCCCTGGACTCCCACAGGCTCAGGAGAAAGACTCGTTCAGTTATGAGAGCTTCACTGGCTCCAGCTACACGGGTTGGAAATATAAATTACAATGAAAAGCACACTGCACCTAGTCATGTTAGAGACGATTTAAAATGATCAAAGGAAAGACACTAGATGAAACTAAAAATATTCAAAGGGAAAAGCAAGGGCAGAAAAGCAAGGGTAGCTCAGTTGGAAGAGGGCTTGCCCAGCACATGAGAAGCTCCAGGCTTGATCCCAGCAAAGCAGACATGGTGGTGCTCGTCCGTGATCCCAGCACTCAGGAGGTGAGGGCAGGATGTTCAGAAGTTCAGGGTTATCCTTGGCTACATAGCAAGGTAGCCTGGGCTACAAAAGACCCTGTCTCGGGGTGAGAGGAAGTGGGCAAACACAGAAGCTCATGTGAGAACATCTCATGTGAAAAATAAAACAGCCAGGGATGGGGAGATGGCTCAGCAGTTAAAAGCACTAGCTGTTCTTGCAGAAGACCTGGGTTCAAATCCCAGCACCCATTTATAAGCCAGTTCCAGGGGATCTGACACCCTTTTCTGACCTCTGGGGGCATTGAATGACTTGGGTACACTTACATACATCTAGGCAATATGCTCATGTACATAAAATAGAAATAGTAGATAAAGTATTTTTTAAAAGACAGAAGTGGAAGAGTTGAGTGGTCCAGGAAGTGGTATCACCTTTCCATCTCCAAACACCTGGGAATGTAGGATAGATACAACCGACAAGGCTGAACAAAAGGTGGAGATTTCAGCTGAGAACAAAGGCAGCCTAGAGGAAGACGAGTGGAAAGACCAGGGTCCCCAGGGGAGCACCAACATGAGGATGGTATGAGGGGAGACCTGGACCCCCCAGAGTGGGCTTCAAGGCTGAAGGATCCAATCAAGCCAAGACTGCAACCATCACTGAAGGGAGAGTAAAAAGTTCTACCTGCAGGGAGCCACAAAAGAAAGGGGTGAGCTATGGGCAGCACAGACACTAGACTGCCACATGTGGCCGCAGTGACTCTGGATGAGTTGATGAACCTCTGCCACCGTTGGGATCTGCAGTGTCTCTCCAAAGGCTCATGGCTGGGCGGGCAGGCACGGGTGGAAAGACGGCTCTGAGGTTAAAAGCACTTTCGGCTCTTCTAGAAAACCCAACTTCTGTTCCCAGCAGCCACTAGAGCTACTTATCACCACCTGTAGCTTATAACCAGCCTCTTTTAGCCTCTGCAGGGACCTGTAGTCATGTGCACATAACCTACCGCTAGTCAAAACTCATGAATATAGATAAATAGAAAATAACTCGTTAAATCTTTTTTTTAACTTATTGAATTTACGTGTATTTCATACAACGTCTTAATCATTTTTACAGCCCTCCCCTGTCCCACACTCTCCCTCACTGGATTTGATGTTAAGGCCTATCAAGTCAAGTTAGTGTCCCCAAACATCCCTCAGTGCAAGTTCATCCACTGAGACACAGTTGCTCTATCAAGGGTCCCTTCCTTTAAGAAGATCAGCTCTTCCTCACCCAGCGATAATCACCTGCCAATAGTTCTTCAGCTAAGATTGGGATTTGCTGCCCATTTCCACAGTTCTGTGCTGGGTTTTTGTCTGCCTTGGTTTGCATGGGTCTTGGGCATGGTGACACCATTGCTGTTGGTTCGTATGAACAAGGTCCTCCCAGGAGCCTTTAAGACTCCGTTTCCATATGGTCATGCGGCCCCTTTCAACCCCCTTTTCCACAATGGTCCCTGAGCCCTGCACGGGTGAAGTTTACTATGAGTCCTGTCCAAGGACCCACACTCTGCAGACTCCTACTCTCTATGCTTCAACCATCTGTGTCCTTTTGTGTTCATGGACCTGAGATGAGAGTTGAGAGATGGATTAGTACTCTCTCTACCCCTTGTTCTACCATGTTCTGTGAGCCTTAGGTCTAGAGGTTTCAATGTAGATGTGTCCCTTAGGGTTGGACATTTCACAGACAATCTCTGTGTGTGACCATTTGTGGAACTCTCTCTCTTTGTAAAAGTCTCTGTCTACCGCAAAAGAAGCTTCTTTGATGAATGGTCACTGGCAACCTTGTCTATAAATTTAATGACCCATATTTAATATATAGTAAGAAATTACATTTGTCTAGGGGTGTGACAGTCTTGGAGTTTTCTCTAAGATCTATGATCTCTCTGGCAATGTATATTTGGCCATGTTTACAGTACCACTCCCAGCGGGAGTTTCCTCCCACTGAATGGGCTTTAAGTCCAATTAGGGATCAGTTGATCACACCCAGGATAAAAATGCCACTACTCCACCAATGTCATTTGCCGTGCCAGTCATTGTTATTAATGGCTCCCAGGTCAGTTCCAGTTCCATTGTTCCAAATCCTGTGTCGAAAGTATGTCTTTTCTTCAGTAGTAGGGTCTTACCTTCAAGTTCTGATAGGCAATCAAGGGCTGTGGCAATACCCTGTGTAATCTGGGCAGTCTCTTAGACTACCCTGGCCAACAACTCAAAGGGAGGTTTCTCCTATCTGACACTGTTTCTTGTTATGTAGCCTTCAGCTATAGACATGGACTCATGTACAAGTACTGTATGTGTAATTTTTAAGTATATTTTTGAACTAATATGTTTCCCTCTGGTTTTTCCTACCAGCTAAGCCTTATCTATCTCTCGTCTCTTTTTGTCTGATGTCCCCTCCTCTCGCCCACATTTTCCCAATTTCCCTATTGACAAAACCTGTTACTTCTTCCAATCCATGAGCATGGAAGTTCCCTTCCATCTTCTTATGCCTTCCTCTTTGAGGTCTTTTTTCATGTTTATTCCTAGGTATTTTTGAGGCTGTTGTGAATGGGAGGGTTTCGACTGACATTGGTAGATAGATTTTGTAACCTGCCACTTTGCAGAAAGTGTTAATTATATCTAGGAGTTTTCTGGCAGACGTTTGGGGACCTCTTATGTTTATCATATTACTAATAAATAGGGATAATTTACCTCTTTTCTTCCAATTAGTAGTCCTTTAATTTCCTTCTCTTGTCTTATTGCTCTATGAAGAGTGCCAAATACTATATTAAGAAAGATACAAGATAATGGACAGCCTTACCGAGTTATTGATTTTAAGGGGAATGCTTCCAGTTTTTCTCCATTTAGAATGAAGTTCACTGTGAGTTTGTTGTATATAGCTTTAATCATATTGAGATATGTTCCCTTTAGTCCAGTTCCCTCTAGGACTTTTAAGAGAATGCAATGCTGAATTTTGTCAATGGCCTTTTCTGCATCTATTGAGATGGATCATGTGATTTGGGGCCTTGAGTGCATTTATATGATTTATAACATCTATTGACAGTTGTGACTATTGAACCATCCTTGCATTCCTGGAATGAAATCTATTTGATCATGGTGGATGATCTTTTTTTAAAAAAATATTTTATAAGCCGGGCGAGGTGGCACACCCTTTAATCCTAGCACTTCGGAGGCAGAGGCAGGCAGATCTCTATGATTTCAAGGTCAGCCTGGTCTACAGAGTGAGTTCCAGGCCAGGTGGACCTACAGGGAGACCCTATCTCGAAAAGACAAAAAAAATATATTTTATTACCGAGCATGGTGGTGCACACCTTTAATCCCAGCACTTGGGAGACAGAGGCAGGTGGATCTCTGTGAGTTTAAGGCCAGCCTGGTCTACATATTAAGTTCCAGGCCAGCTGGGACTACAGGGAGACCCTGTCTCACAAAGACCAAAAAGAATTTTATTATTATTATTTATTATTATTTTATGTTTTGTGTATAAATATATTGCCTGTATGTAGGTAGGTACACCTGTGTCATGCAATGTCTACAGAGGCCAAACCTGTGTCATGCAATGTCTACACAGGTCAAAAGAGGGTATTGGATCTCCTGGAACTGGAGTTACGGACAGTTGTTAGCCTCCATGTGAGTGCTGAGAACTGGACATGGTCCTCTACAAAAATGGCCAGTGTTCTTAACTCCTGAGCCATCTCTCCTTGGGCCCAGGATGATATTTTTAATGTGTGTCTATATGTGGTTTGCAAGTGTTTTATTGAATAATTTTGCCTCTGTGTTCATGAAGGATATGGATCTATAGTTTCCTTTTTTTTTGGTTGTATATTTACCTGGTTTTGGTATTAGAGTGATGCTGGCTTCATAAATGGAGTTTGGCCAATAAGACTGGCTAGGATCAAGAAAACAAATGATACCAAGTGCTGGAGAGGTTGTGGGGAAAGAGCAACCCTCATCCACTGCTGGTGGGAATGTAAACTGGTACAGTCACAATGGAAAGCAATGTGGAGAACCCTTGGAAGACTTGGAATGAACTTGCCACCTGACCCAGCCATACCACTCCTGGGTATGTACTCATGAGACTCATCTTACCACAGAGATACATACACAGCCATGTTTATTGCAGCTCTCTTCACAATAGCAAGGAGCTGGAACCAACCCAAGTGCCCCTCAACTGACAAGTGGATAGAGAAAATGTGGTACATCTACACAATGGAGTTCTATGCTGTGGTAAAGAAAGATGACATCATAAACTTTGCAGGTAAATGGATGGAGCTAGAAGATATCATGCTGAGTGAAGTAACACAGTCCCAGAAAAACAAACAATGAATGGTATCCCTCATCTGTGGATGCTAGCACCAATTAACTAATCATATGGCAAACTGAGCAATGTCAATATGATCTGAAAACAACTGTGCTCTTATACTGTAGAATCCCTTAAACAAATAAAGAAAAATAAATAAATAAAAATAAATGGGGTTTGGGTATTATCTCTCTGTTTCAAACTTTTTGAATAACTTAAGTAGTTTTGGTTGTAGATCTTTGAAACTCTGGTAGAATTCTGCTGTGAATCCAACTGGGCTTGGGCTTTTAGTCAGGAGGTATTGTATTGCTTTTTCCATTTCCTTCTCTGCTATGGGTCTCTTTTTTTAGAATTATTCTTTTTTATTGATGTTTTATGTATTTCATACATCATTTTTCATTTCTGTTCAGGCATATTCCTCTATCCTTTTCCCCCACCCCACCCCAAACCATCCCAGATCATATACTTCTCTCAGTCTTTTTTATGCTTAGGAAGTCACATTTTCCTCCATTAATTTCATGTTATTCTAAAATATGGATACATACTCTCCACCCATATACAGTAATTACAGAGTCTGAAAATAATTGGTGGGTGAATTCTAGAGCCCATTGACGGATTCACATTATGACAACATAGTTGCTTACAGATAAACCAAAAATATAACCATACTGTCATTCAGCTTGCCTTTCATCTGGAGGATTTGGTGTTAGCATCCACAAATTAGGGAAACCATTCTCCATTTGTCTTTCTGGGACTGTGTCACCTCACTCAGCATAATGGCTTCGAGCTCCATTCATTTACCTGCAAAGTTCATAATGCCATCCTTCTTTACTGCTGAATAGTACTCCATCGTGTAGATGTACTGCATTTTTGTCATCCACTCATCTGTTGAGGGGCATATGGGTTGGTTCCAGCTTTTCATTATTGTGAAGAGAGCTACAATAAACATGGATGTGCATATATCTTTGTGGTAGGATGAGTCTTTGGGATATATACCCAGGAGTGGTATGACTGGGTCAGGTGGTAGGCTCATTCCAAGTTTTTTAAGGGTTCTCCACACTGCTTTCCATAGTGGTTGTACAAGTTTACATTCCCACCAGCAGTGGATGAGTGTTCCCCTTTCCCCACAACCCCTCCAGCATCTGCTGTCTTTTGTTTTCTTGATCTTAGCTAGCCATACTGGAGTGAGATGATACCTGAGAGTGGTTTTAATTTGCATTTCCTTAATTATTAATGATAATGAACACTTTTTAAGATGTTTCTCAGCCATCTTTAATTCCTCACTGGTGAAGACTCTGTTCAGCTCCATCTTTTGAGTGGGTCTTTCTTACTTCTTTGTTTCTTGAGTAGTTTATATATTCTTGATGTTAATGCTCTGTCAGATGTGTCACTGGTGAAGATTTCTTCCCACTCTGTGGGTTTTCTCTTCACCTCCTTGATTGTTTCTTTCGCTGTACAGAAGCTTTTGAGTTTTATGAGGTCCCACTTGTCAACTGTTGACCTTATTTCCCATGCGGCTGCTGTCTGATTTAGAAAGTCTCCTCTTACACCTATATCTTGTAGGTTGTTGCCAACTTTTTCTTTTATTACCTTCAGGGTTTCAAGCTTCACAGTGAGATCTTTGATCCACTTGGAGTTGATTTTTGTACAGGGTGAGAGGTAGGGTTTAATTTTGTTCTTCTACAAATGGTGATCCAGTTTTGCCAACACCATTTGCTGAAGATGCTATCTTTCCTCCATTGAGCTTTGTTGGCCCCTTTGTCAAATGTGAGGTGGCTGAAGTTATATGAGCTCAAGGTTGCATCTTCAATTTTGTTCCATTGGTCAATGGTTCTGTTTTCTTGCCAGTACCAGGCTGTCTTTATGACTATAGCCCTGTAATATAGCTTGACGTCTGGTAATGTAATCCCCCCAGTATTACGCTTTTCACTCAGGATAGCTTTAGCTATTCGGGATCTTTAGTTTTTCCATGTGAATTTAAGTTTTATTTTTCTAAGTCTGTGAAAAAACTCATGGGGATTTCAATTGGGATTGGATTGAATCTGTATATTAATTTGGGTAGAATGGACATTTTTACTATATTAATTTTCCCAATCCATGAACATCCATCTTTTGATGTCATTTTCAATCTCCTTCTTCAGGGTTTTAAAATTTTTGTTGTAGAGGTCTTTGGTGTCTTTGGTTAGGTTTATTCCTAGGTATTTTTTGAGGCTATTGTGATGGGGAAGTCTCCTTATATTCCTTCTCCAGCTGCTTATTGTTGGTGTAAAGGAAGGCTACTGATTTTTCTAGGTTTATTTTGTATCCTGCCACTTTACTGAAACTTTTGATTGTTTCTAAGAGTTTTCTGGTGGAGTTTTTAGCATCCCTTAGGTAAACTATCATATTTTTAAGCTGTTGCTCTCTTCTTGATTTATCTTTGGAAGTTCTAATGATATTAGGTATTTGTCCATTTCTTTTAGGTTTTTAAATTTAATATAGTATACACTGTTAAAGTATCCCCTGATAATGTTCTGGATCTTTTTGATGTCTGTTGTGATGTTTCCCCTTCCATCTCTGATCCGGTTGATTTGGAATTGTTCTTTCTTTCTTCTGGTTAACTGGGCTCAAGGGGCTGTCTATCTTATTTATATTTTCAAAGAACCAGCTCTTGAACTCATTGATGTTTTTGTATTCTACTTCATTAATTTCTGCACTTATTTTTGTTATTTCTGGTAGTCTGCTGGGTTTAGGCTTCATTTGTTCTTGCCTTTCCAGAGTCTTGATTTGCAATGTTAAGTCATTTATTTATGCTCTTTCAGATTTTTATGTAGGCACTTACAGCTATAAATTTCCCTCTTAGGACTGCTTTCCGAGTGTCGCAGTGGTTCTGTTGTGTTGTATTCTCGTTTTCAGTTACCTCCAGAAATGCTTTAATTTCTTTCTTAATTTCTTCTTTGACCTAATTCATCATTCAGGAGTGTCTTATTTACGCTCCATGATTTCATGTAGTTACTAGAGCTTCTTTTTGGGTTTATTTTAAGCTTTATTGCATTGTGGACTGATAGAATCCAGTATTTATATTTGTTGGGGTTTGTTTTGTGCCCCAGAATGTGGTCAATTTTAGAGAAAGTTCCATAGGCTACTGAACAGAAAGTGTATTCTTTTGTGCTTGGGCAGAATACTCACTGGATGTCTATTAGGTCCATTTGATGTATGGTATCATTTAATTTGGATGTCTGTCTCTCTGTTTATGCTTTGTCCTATCTACTGGAGATAGTGGTGTATTGAGGTCACCTATTATTACTGAGTTGGGGTTAATATGTGTGTTAAAGTTCCTGTAGTACTCTTTTTATGAAATTGGGTACACCAGAGTTTGATACATACACGTTCATGATTGTAATATATTCTTGGTCAATCTTTCTTATAATAGAGTAAGTTATATCTTATGATTTGTTTTAGTTTGAAATCTATTTCGTCAGATATTAGAATTGCAACCCCTGCTTAGTGCCATTTGCTGGAATTTTTTCCATTCTTTTACTTTAAGTTAGTGCTTATCCTTGAAGGTGAGATGAGTTTATTGCAGACAACAGAAAGACGAATTTTGTTTCTAATCCATTCAACTACCCCGTATCTTTTGCCTGGGTAGTTGAGGCCATTGATACTTTGAGTTATTATTGAAAGATGTGCATTGGTCATCTTAATTTCTGTTTGCCTTCTTGGTCTAATTTGGTGTCTCCATAATTAGCCCTTCATTTAATTTTTCTGTTGACTCTTAGATACAGTTGTTCCTTTCTTCACTTCTTTGTATTACTAAGTATTCTTTGTAAGGGTTTTGGAGATATGAAATTTTTTCAGTCTATTCATGTAATGGAAGACTTTTCTTTCCCCTTCCAATATAATGGATAATTTTACTGGGTAAAGTACTCTGGGTTGGCATCCCTGAGCATTTAGAACTGGGAATTCAGGCGTTTCTGGATTTCACAGTTTTCATTGAAAAGCCAGCTATAATTCTGATGGGTTTTCCTTTATATGTGACTTGTTTTTCCATGGCAGCTTTCAGTATTCTCTCTTTGTTCTGTACACTTAATGTTTTTACTATAATACGCTGTGGGGAGTTTCTTTTCTGGTCCTATTTGTTTGATGTTCTCTGTGCTTCTTTTATTTGTATGGGTTTGTTTTTCCTTGATTTGGGGAAATTTTCTTCTACAATCCTGTTGAAGATCTGGCCAGTACCATTTACCTGAGATTCTTCTCCTTCCTTTGTACCTATGATACATAAATTTGTGTTGTTTTTTTTTTCATGATGTGTCACAGTTCCTGAATATTTGATTCCTTTTTTAATTTTTCATATTCTTTGCTTTAGTGCTCCAATTCTTCAACTTCATTTCCAGTCTTGATGTTCTGTTTCCATTTCATTCATGCTTTGTTGAGGGCTTTTCTCGCTGTTTCAAATTGGCTTATTGAGTGCTTCGCTTCCTTCTTCATTTCAGCCCGAGTTTTCTTCAATATTTCTATCTCTTCTGTGAATTCAGTCAGAAGTTAATCCCTGTCTTTTTTAAATTTAAGTTGTTTGTCTGTTCTTTAAGTTTGTTGAATTCTTTGATCATGTTTATGATTGTTCTTTTAAATTCTGTATCCTAGGTTATCTCTAGAAAGTTCTCATTGTAAAACTCTTCTGTAGGACTGTTTTTGTTTGGCGAAGACATTATTTTAGGTTTTCATATTATTGTTTCATTTGCATTGTGGTTTTGGCATGTGGGTTTCTTTCGTCAGTTGATTCTGGTATGAAGCTCAAGCCTTGCTTTGTTGAGTTGAAGTTTGATTCTGTTTGTATAATTGATGTACCTTCTTAGTTTCTGATTAGATACGAGAGGCTGATTGGTCTAAGCTTCAGGTTCTCTGTTTATAAATCTTTTTTCCTTAAAATAACGGCTCATGCATTGACTGATAACCCGGTACCCAGCCAAGTAGGCGGAGCTATTGAGAGATTATTGAATCAGCAGGGTGTTAACCTCATTGATCAATTAACCCATTGATTAGTTCATACTGAACGGGAGGTGTAGCCTAGTTGGAGAAAGGCCACTGAAAGTGTCACTTAGAAGGGTCGACCTTGTCTGCAGAGTGGACTGCATAGAAATGTCCTCTAGGGGGTTGGGTGGGGGTGGTTCCTGAGAACTAGGAATTCAACAAAGGTCATGTGCCTGGGAAAGCAGAAACTCAGAAGATCCTCAAAGGCCCGCCCCAGTTCTATAGAAAGATTAAACAACTGTGGGGAGGAGACTGATCAGCTGACCTGCAGAGGGGAGTCTCGGTGTGTAGAGCTTCCTGCGAGCTGTCATCCATGCTTGGCATGCCTGGCATGACAAGCAGAAACTCCTGCTAATCCCCCAGGAAACCCCAAGTTGGACTTTGGTGCAGCCATGACTTGGATCTTTTGTGGTTCTCTTTCTAGGGTCAGTAGACATTAGACCTGTGTGCTTCCCAGGAAACACAACAGAAGCCCCTCCCTCTCTGCTTCCTGGCTTCCATGAAGTGAACAGCTTTTCACCATCAGGGAGCTCGACTTTACTGCGTGCTCAGAGAACAGGAGCCGAGTGTCCGTGGACTGAGAACTATGACACTGACACCAAACCAACTTATCCTCCTTGAAATCTGCTTATGTCATGCACTTTTCTTTTCTCTATTCTCATTTTAAAATGATATTTATATTACATACATAGATTTCTGGCTAAGGGGCACAGGACAAGGTTTCAGGTTTAGTGCTTCCTTACACAAAGCAGGAGTAATAGGGAGCCTCTCAGGAGGAAGACATCTCAAGCCAGACGCTTTAAGTGTCCTACAGGTGAGAGCAGTCAAGGCGGAGCTCATGATTGAAAATTATAAAACTCATAAAGGAACCAGGTCCATGCACTGGGGTCATTAGACCCACATAGACATCATACATTTGAGTAACACTATCATATGTATACCGTGTATGGTACATGTGCTTAAAATGAACTAGAGGGTTTAAAGATGTGAACAGTTGGATTAGACAGTTTCAGTCATCAACTTGACACACTGGGAAGAGGAAATCTCAAATGAGGTATCTTCTGCTGGACTGGCCTGTGGCCATGGAAGTGAGGCATTTTCTTAATTACTGAGTGATGTGAGAGCGCCCAGCCCACTATGGGTGGTGCCACCCCTGGGCAGGTGGTTTTGGGTTGGATAAAAAAAGCAGGCTGAGCACAGGCCAGAAGAACAACCAGTAAGCAGCATTCCTCCATGGTATCTGCTTCAGTTAGTACCTCCGGGGTCCTGCCCTGAGTTCCCACTTTGCCTTCTCCGAGATGTGTAAGCCAAATAAACCCTTTCCTACTTGCGGTCAAAATGCCTTCTGGGAGATACAGACAATGTATGCCCCGCCCCTCCTTCCTTGGTCCCTACAACAAACCAAGGTCCAATTTCACCAAACTGTAGTCTCAGGAACCAGTGAGTTTACTGGGCTTAGTTACAGAGCAATGGGTGAGGGTTTACGTACAGGAACGTGGGTGCCACCCTCCTGCTCTACCCAGGCCTGGAGCCACACCAAATGGCAAGACTCTGCCCAAGCTCCCTCTGTTTATATTCCCCCAACCCTCCCCCTCATGCAACCGGGGCCAGCTGGTTGGCTGGGAGGTGTGGCTGACTCTCCCTGCCCCTCCTTTCTTGTGGAAAGCTTAGCTGTGATGATCCCAGGCAAGTGGGTGCGTCCAAGCTTGGGAAGGTGGCATCTATTCATGGTCTGCCTGTCAGAGGAGGACGGTCCTATGCAATTCAAGTTGTTTGTGGTCATGTCGCCTATTAGAGCAACAGAGAAGAAGCTGGGACAGCAACTAAGAGACCACCAAATATTAAAGCATTTAAGAGGACCAAACAGATAAATAGTAAAATTTAAATGTCTGAAATTGGGGCCAGAGAGATAGTTCAGCAGCTAAGAACACTGGCTGCTCTTGCAAAGGACCTGAGTTCAGTTCCCAGCAACCCCATGGTGACTAATAACTGTCTGTGACTCTGTCTCCAGGTGAGCACTGAAAACATATGATACACCTGTACACATAAAGGCAAAACACTCATGCATGTAAAATAAAAGTAAATAAAAATGTAAAAACCTGCCATGGGGCTGGAGAGATGGCTCAGCAGCTAAGAGCACTGGCTGCTCTTACAAAGGACCCAGATTCAGTTCCAACTACCCACATGACAGCTAACAACCATCTGTAACTCCAGTTTCAGGGGATCCAACACCCTCATCTGACCTCCACAGGCATTGCATGACATGGGTACACTTACCTACCTGCAGGCAATACACTCATACACTGTTCTAGTTTGTCTTCAATTACTGTGACAAAACACTGACCAATACCAACCTGAGGAGGAAAGGGTTTATTAGTCTTTTACATCTTCCAGGTCACAGTTCATCACTGAGGGAGCCCAAAGTAGGAACTCAGGGCAGGAACCTAGAGGCTAAAGCACAGGCCATGGAAGAGCGCTGCTTACTGGCTTGCCCTGGTCCACGCCAACCTGCTTTCTATATATATATATATATTATATATATATTATATATATAGATATATTTTTTTTTTTTGTATGTGTATGAGGACTGTCTCTGTAGGTCTGTCACCTGTCGTGCAATGCCGCGGAGGTCAGAAGAGTGCCCTGGAACTGGAGTTCTACTGGAATTGGAGTTACAGACGGTTCTCAGCCGCCATGTGGGTGCTGGGGATCGAACCCGGGTCCTCTGCAAGAGCAGTCGGTGCTCTTAACCACTAGGCCATCTCTCCAGCCCCCAGCTTGCTTTCTTATACAGTACACAACAACCTGCCCAGGGGTGGCACCACCCACAGTGGGCTGGGCCCTTCCGCATCACTCAACAATCAAGACAATATTCCACAGACATGGCCACAGGCCAGTCCAATGGAGCCAATTCCTCAGCTGAGGCTCCCTCAAGCCAGGTGTGTCAAGTTGACATAAAGCTATCCAGCACATGCATGTAAAATAAAAATAAAAACAACAAATAAAATATTTGTTTTAAAAACGAAACAGAGTGGAGCACAGATGCTCGGGGGTATGTGGTGTTGCTGCCAAGCCTGGCCACCTGCGTTGGATCCCAGGGCCTTGCACGAGTTGTCTTCTGACCTTCACACTTGTGTTGTGGGGTGTATAACACACACACACACACACACACACATACACACACATACACACTGAATGTAATAAAACAATATAGGGCTGAGAGATGGCCTGTTGTTAAGAGCACCACTGACTCTTGCAAGACCTGGGTTCGATCCCCAGCCCCACATGGCGGCCGAGAACCCTCTGAAACTCCAATTCCAGGAGAACTCCAGTTCCAGGGGAATCCCACAGCCTCTTCTGACCTCCACGGCATTGCACGACACGGGTGCACAAACCTGCATGCAGACAGTACATTCATACACATACAAAATAAATAAATTAAAAAAAAGACAAATATAAGTGTTGTGAGCTGTAGTGCATGGATGGCTGCTGTGTACACCAAAGGCCCAAATTCAGAAAGGGGAAGAAGCAGCACCCACTTATTTACCCTTTGAATAACTTGGAAAAGATCCGAGCAGGGCATTCTATCCACCGGCATGCCTTTGTTCGTAGGCTTTCAGGGAGAACAGCCAAGGAGACTAAGAGCCAGTCTCGAAGGTGCTGCGGGTGCTGCCAGCCTTGCGAAGGTCCAGCAGCTACATGGGGTCCGCGGCGGGTGCAGCCTGCTGGGTTTGCCCATGGTGGTCACTGCCCCACTGCACAGACTCCGATGTTGTTTGATTTTCCCTGAGCCTGGGTAAGCATCTGACTCAATCAGCGGGATCGACTGCAGAGCTATCTATGCAAACTAGCAATGAAAATGCCATAAATAACTCAATTGGCCACTTCACACGAAGGTTATTTCTGCTCCATACAAAAAAGGCTTACATCACTAGCGTGTGAGCTGTTTGCCTGTAAAATGTGGAGGGAACTTCATGTCCTTCTCTCCGTGAGAACTCCCTATATATAGTCAGATAGCCCTGTGAGGTCTGGGGAGTTTTGAACCTCACACTGCGTCCCTTCTTCTATTGCTTTTTCTCTCCATCTTTGGCCATAGCCTCCAGCCAGAGTGGGCTCCACCAACTTCTGAAAAAGCAGCAAGCCAGCTCAGAACACACACATGTAAAACAGTTGCCTCTGTTGCTTCCCATAGTCCTGTTGGCTGGTTGGGCTCATCTGTGTGTCCTTCTGTCCCCAGTGACATCAGAGAGGGGACCCACTCACCTGTCTGCCCTCACCTGCCATCCTGGGCGGGCCTGTGCCTAGCACCGCTGTACCCAAGTGCAGTAGGTGGGACTGGTTGCCAGCTGGGGCACTTCCATGCCACTGGCTTTGAAGGGGCCTGAACCTGATGTTGTGAGTCCCTGGATAGTCACATATAGCCACTTCTATTTCACTTGACTGGTCATAGCAGGTCCGGGGTGGGGGGGGGGACAGAGCATCATGGAGCTTACAGGGGAGAGGGCACTTGCTGGAGCCAGATGCCTAGCCCCGTGAGTCCCCGAGAGCTTGGTGAGTGTCTAGCTGGGACGGCCCCTCGTCTGCCTGGCTCTTTCTCACCTTGTCCACCTCAGTTCTGCAAGGAGTGGAAACTACGCAGCCTCTGCTCTCAGGGCTGGAGGCCCTGACCTCGCCCTCTGCCTTGCTGCACTACCTGGTGTGTGGATCCTGGTTACCAGTACAGGCTTAACCCTGTGCATGCAGAATCCACCTGTGTGACAGACACAGCCTGGAGTTCCTTCCCTGGGAGGCCCCGGAGCCCAGAACCTAAGGGAACCTGCCATAGCTTGTACAGCCGGTGGGCATCATGGAGCATTTGGCTGCTGAAAGCCCAAGCCCAGGTAGCAGCATTAATGTTAGGAAAGATCAGGCAGGGTACTGGGCATGTGCAGGAAACAGGTATTTTTACTTCAGTTACAACTGGGCCAGTGGGTTCCGGTTTCCCAAAATCTGGACCACGAAGGGAAGTAAGTAGCGTGTATCTTTTCTACCGTAGGCATTGGATTACAGGGAGAAGGAAACTTACCTATTGATTGGCTGTCAGTAAAGACTCAAAATTGGGCAAATTGTTATAAATTTAGAAAGAAAACAAATGTTTAAAAAAAATCCCGTCTGAAAATCATTGCCAAAGTCTCCATCTGAGACAAACGGAATTGAATGAGTTTCTTTGAGACACAAGGCCGGTGGCTCTGCCTAGCCCTGTCGAAGTTCTAATCACAGATTTGTCAGCTGAAATGTGTGGACAGAGACAGAGACCGAAAAGAAGGATTAAAATCCATTGCTCTCCTTAATATGCCATCAGGCTCTGCATCATTAAAACGTGACAGAACCTTTAAGAGGTGTGGCCTAGGGCCAGAGAGATGGCTCAGTGGTTAAGAGCACCGACTGCTCTCGCAGAGGACCCGGATTTGATTCCCAGCACCCACATGGCAGCTAAGAACCATCTTTAACTCCAGTTCCAGGGGAATTCGACGCCCTCTTCCGACCTCCAAGGCAATTGCACGACCCGGGTGTACCAACCTACATGCAGACAGTACACTCGTACACATAAAATAAATAAATAAATAAATAAATAAATAAATAAATAATTTTTAAAAGAGGCATGGCCTAGTATAGGGTGCACAGACTACAGGGCTCACTGTCCTTGGAGGAAAGTAAGATGAGCCCCTTGGCCAGGCGTGGTGGCACACGCCTTTAATCCTAACACTCGGTAGGCAGAGGCAGGCAGATCTTTCTGAGTTCAAGGCCAGCCTGGTCTACAGAGTGAGTTCCAGGTCAACTGGGGCTACAGGGAGACCCTGTCTCGAAAGACCAAAAAAAAAAAAAAAAAAAAGATGAGCCCCTTGAAACTCCTTAAGAGGAAGTTGCTACAAAGAACAAGGCTAGTCCCTGCCCAGCTCTGACTTCCTGACTAGTTAATCCTTGTCCATTATCAAGGCACCATCTCTAACTTCCTGACTACCTAAACCCTGTCCATCATCAAGGGACCATCTCTAACTTCCTCACTGCTTAATCCCTGCCCATCATCAAGTTCCATCGTGTGACATGATCCACCACTAGGCTCCCACCAGAGACAGAACTGAGTCACCCAGTCTTGGACAGCTAGCCACTGAATCTGTGGAGACTCAGCTAATTCTTGGGCCCTTGGGCCTCAGGCTTGGTCCAGCCACCCAGGACCACTGGCCCTCCTGGACATTGCTCTGCTCCAGGGTCTCCAGTCCTGCTTTCAGTATCGGGCCCTCCCTGCATACCAGGAGCCTTCATCTCCCCCACCCCCACCACTCCTGGGATGTCATTTTCAGGCTGATATTTCTCAATGGTAATTCATCACTCCGGGTTTCAGGACTGTTTGTTTAAGGATTGACAAAGGCAATCACCTTTCAATCACAAAGGCCTCACCTTTCAGACCAAAGTTATTACCCAGGTTCCTGAAGCCCCGCACACCCTTCTGCTTTCGAAGAGTCTCTCCGGGACCACATTGCCAGTTTTCATTAGTTTTAAGCGGACTGGGAGGTGTCTGAATAGAGAAAATCCCCAGACTGAGTCCCAAAACAAACACATGCAAAATCCAGGAGCCTCTCTGCTGGGCCCAAGTCTGGGAAGGTAGAGGAAGCTGAGTTCCAAGGCCAGAACTGTGCTGTGCAGAGTGCTGGGGGCATCAGGCAGCAGCCTCTTCCTGGGCCCCTTGGAGACCCCACTGCCTTGAGCCTTTCCTACCCAGGAGTGAGTGTAGCCCTTCCCATGTGGGAAGCTGGGCATGCTGGAGAATGAGATGGGGCTGGACCCTGGGTGGTTCTGAGTGCTGAAGGGAGGTGTTTCTCTGTCCCATCCTTCCCTGTCCCAACTTGCTTCCCACCACTGATGTGGACCTACAGGAGTCTGGCTTATGCAAACCAGTCTTCAAGGAGCTCAGATCTCCTGCACAGCAGCGTGTAGCAGTCCACTGGGACCTGCTGCTGCCTCACCCCCTGACCCCAGAGAATTTTGCGTGCCCCTGAACTTGCTCCTTAGGCTTCCTGTGGAACCCTGGGGTGGTTGAATAGCAGATTTTTCCTGCAGGACTCAGAGACTGGAGACTCTGCTTCCAGGGAGCCCCCATGAGCTGTTGTACTCCAGCGTCAAGACCCTTCTGAGCACTGCAGGCTGTAAGGTATCTCTGGTCAACTCCACATGCAGTTTTCCTGCTCACGTACCAGCCAAAGGCTCCATGCACCTTGGTGACGGAACAGACAAAACTGGCTGAGCACATGTCTCTGTCATTTGACAGACTTTCACACACACACACACACACACACACACACACACACACACCTACTCACCCAAGAAAGGGAATCCAGGACAGAGCAAAGTAACGATTATGCCAAATGCATTTTTACTGGGGTCACTAACGTGACTGTGGGTGAAAGGTTACTTACAGAAGTACGGATAGCTCAAAGCGGGGACATCCTCCCCACTCCCCCCCGGAAGCCCATCCCAACAGGGGTGAGAACTCAAGAAAACTGAATCCCTGGAGCTCTCTGGAGCAAGGCGTGCATGCGACTCTACAGCCTGAGGATTCTTTTTTCTTTATTGAGAGCTTCATGCATGTGTACTCTATGTCATCATCCTCCCCCCTCTTATTCCTTTCATGTTCCTCAACTCCCTCTCAATTTAGTGACCTTTGATTATTAATGTGGCCTAGACCTACATTTGCATATATTAAACAACACATCGCTGGATGAAGAATGGGTCGGTCAAAGAAATCGAGATGGAAAGTTTTAAAAATTAAAAAATTCCAGAAATTAAATGAAAATGAAGAAACATCTTACACAGTGTCCAACATCATTAGTAATTAAGGAAATGCAAATTAAAACCACTTTAAGATTTCATCTTGCTCTGGTAAGACTGGCTATGATCAAGATAACAAATGACACCAAATGCTGGAGAGGGTGTGGAGAACAGGNGCGACTCTACAGCCTGAGGATTCTTTTTTCTTTATTGAGAGCTTCATGCATGTGTACTCTATGTCATCATCCTCCCCCCTCTTATTCCTTTCATGTTCCTCAACTCCCTCTCAATTTAGTGACCTTTGATTATTAATGTGGCCTAGACCTACATTTGCATATATTAAACAACACATCGCTGGATGAAGAATGGGTCGGTCAAAGAAATCGAGATGGAAAGTTTTAAAAATTAAAAAATTCCAGAAATTAAATGAAAATGAAGAAACATCTTACACAGTGTCCAACATCATTAGTAATTAAGGAAATGCAAATTAAAACCACTTTAAGATTTCATCTTGCTCTGGTAAGACTGGCTATGATCAAGATAACAAATGACACCAAATGCTGGAGAGGGTGTGGAGAACAGGGAACACTCATTCACTGCCGGTGGGATTGCAAACTCGAGCAACCCCTATGGAAAGCAGTGTAGAGAACTCTTAAAAGACTACAAATGAACCTACCATTTGGCCTAATCTTACTATTCCTAAGTGTATACCCAAAAGATTCATCCTATTGCAGAGATACTTGCACAAGCATGTTTATTGCAGCTCTTTTCACAATAGTGAAATGCTGGAAGCAATCCAAGTGTCCCTCAACTGATGAATAAATAGATAATGAAAATGTGGTACATTTAGACAGTGGAGTTCTATGCCACAGTAAAGAAAAAATGACATCAGAGATCAATATGGCGGCTCCCAGGGCAGAGGGTGTGTTGTGAGCACCTGAGACAAAGTTGGGGGAGGGGAGCCTAGGGGCTCCTTTGAGTGTTGGGAAGCACCAGAGGCGGTCCAAGGGCACTTGAACCTTGGTGATGGCAGTTCGACACTGCAGATATGGCCCAAGGGCTTCAGGAGACAGCAGAGACAACCCCGGTGGGGGCTGGGCCTCCCTCCCACTGGACCCAGGTACAGACCTTGGCCCTGGAGGGCTGGTGGGCAGACCACAGATGGCTCATGGTGGTTCTGTGAGTGCATCTTTTTGAGTGTGTGACTGGGGATCTCAGCTGCACTGCAGAGGCAGTGTTGTATCTTCCCACCTACAAGGCCTGGAGCACCCAGGACCCTCTTGGTGTGGGTTCCACAGAACTTAGGGGTGTGGTGCTTAAGTGTTGCGTAGCTCCAGGCACTGGGAGAGCTATTTACTGGCTGGGTGAGGGGTGCTGGTCTGTCCAGTCCTAGGCTAGAGGTGAGAGCTTGAAGCCTAAGCTAACCACAGCTGTAATGTCAAATAAGAAGACAATGAAAACACCTGAAGAATATAAGCAAAGTCAGTCTTCAATTCAACGAAGAAACATCTGAGCTTCACACCAGAACCACAACCAACAAAAGAAACCTAAATGCAAAAAGCAGCAATGAAAAAACAACAATATGAAAAACCCAAATGATAAGCCTCCGCCAAATATTACTTGTCCTATAGAAGAATCCTATAGTGAGAACTCCCTCATTGTAACTCAGGATATATATCTTAAAAGACCTATTATAAACATGATCAAAGAAATCAAAGAATTTAAAGAACACACATACAAAGAAATGAAACACCTAAAAGAAGATAGATATAAATTAAAAGAAGATAATGATAAACTGAAGAATTAAATCACAAAAGATATAGAAACGTGGAAGAAAAATTCAAGCTGAAATGAAAAAAGGAAGTGGAACACTCCACAAAACACTTGGAAAGGATGGGAGAAAGCCTCAGTAACAGAATGGATGAAGTAGAAAATAGAATCTCAAGACTAGAAAATAGCATGGAAGAACTGGATTGATCAAGCAAAGATTATAAAACGTTTTTAAAAACACAAGAATGGAATAACCAAGAATTGTGGGACACTATGAAAAGACCAAATTTACATATCATAGGTATAGAAGAGGAAGAAGATTCACAGGATAACTGTGTTGGTCAGATCTTTGACAAAACTGTAGAAGAAATTTTTCACAAATTAAAGAGATACCCATACAGATACAAAGAGCATATGGAACATCAAGTACACAGGACCAAAAAATAAATTCCCCAGCCCACTTCATAGTAGAAACACTAGATGTTCAAAACCAATAAAGGATGCTGATGGCAGCAAAAGGAAAACAAGTCACTCATAAGGGAAAACCTATCAGAATTACAGCTGATTCACTGCAAACAATGAAAGCCAGAAGACCTTGATCTAAATTACTCCCAGTTCTAAATGATTACAGATGTCAACCCAGAATACTTTATCCGGCAAAAATATCTATTATAATTGAAAGAGAAAGGAAAATGTCTTATGACATAAATAAGCTAAAAGAATTGTCCAGGGGGGCTGGAGAGATAGCCTAGCAGTTAAGAGCACCAACTGCTCTTACAGAGGACCTGGGTTTGTTCCCCAGCACCCACATGGCAGCTACGAACTCCGTCTGAACTCCATTCAGGACGAACTCCAGTCCCAGGGGAATCCAAGACCCTCTCTGACCTCCCGGCATGAATGGCATGACATGGGTGCACAAACTTACGTGCGACGTACAGTCATAAACATAAACTAAAATAATAAATCATATACACAAAAAAGTTAAAAAAAAAAAAAAAAAGAATTGTCGGCAGCGCATCCTTTCAGAGATATTTGAAGCAATGCAAAGGAGCTAGAGGGTGGAATACTATACCAACCAACAACCGAATACTTACATGAAACTACGTTTTGCAAATAAAAACTAGGCAAGAATGCACCAGAAACACAAAATGCATCAGGAAGTAACTGTAAATCTCTCAATAATAAAATTTAAATATCAATGGATGGAATTTGTCAATTAATAGACAAAACTAGTAGAATGGATAAGAAACAAAACCCACTTTTTAAAAAAAAAAGAAATTCTCTCACCTTTAAAGACAGGCATTATCCAAAGTGAAAGAATTCAATGGAAAAAAATATTACAAGCAATTGGCACTAGCAACACAAGCAGTGAGTTGCTATTCTCCATATCCAGATAAATTAGAAAAACTTCAAACTAAAATAATCAGAATACAGAAGAGTTTCATTTCTTCTTACTCAAAGACCAATTTATCAGGAAGATATCACAGTCATTAATTTATACGCACCAAACTCAGGCACACCAAACTTTTACAGGACTTTATAATTTTACAGGACTTTAAGGCACAGTTGACTTCAGTACACTAGTAATAGGGAACTTCAATGCCCCACTGTGTCCATCAGGCAGGTTAACTGGGTGAAGAATAAACAGAGAGACATCTGAAATGAACAATATGACACATCAATGGATCTAACAGACATCTACCGAGTGTTCCACCCAAACACCAAAGAATATACTATTCAGCATTCCATGGAACCTTCTCCAAAATCTATCACCTACTGGACATAGAACAAATCTCAACAAATACAAAAAAAATTTAAATAATTCCATATATTCTATCAGACCATAATGCAATAAAGCTTAATATCAACACCAAAAAAGCCCTAGTATATACAGGAACTCATGGAGATTAAACAACACACTCCTGCACAAAGGAGAAATTAAGAAAGAAGTAAAAGTATTTCTGGAATTAAACAAAAATGACAAAACAACACAACAAAACCTCTGAAACACTTAAAAGCAGTCTTAAGAGGGTTATTTATAGCTCTAAATGCCTACATTAAGAAAGACCATAAATAAATGACTCAATGTTGCAATTCAAGACACTTGAAAGACAACAAGTGACTCCCAAACCTAAAAGACAAGAAGAAATAACAAAAATCAGAGCAGAGATGAATGAAAAAATAGAAACAAAGAAAACAATACAAAGAATCAATGAGTCCAAGATCTGGTTTTTGAAAAGATACACAAGATAGACAGACCCATAGCCCAACTAACCAAAAGAAAGAAAGAACAACTCCAAATTAATAAAATTAGAGATGAAAGAGGAAGGAAGCATTACTTATAATAAAAAAAAGTCCAGAACATTGTGTGGGAATACTTTAAAAATCTGTACTCTACTAAGTTTGTGAACCTAAAGGAAATGGCTAAATATCTGAAATCCTGGGACTCACCAAAGCTTAACCAAGAAGAGATCAACTGTTTAAACAGATCCATAACATATGAAGAAGTTGAGTCGGTAATACAAAACCTCCCAACTAAAAAAAAACCCAGGCCCAAATGGATTTAATGAAGAATTTTATCAGATATTTAAAGAGGACCTACAACCAATATCATTTAAGTTATTTAAAAGGATAGAAGCAGAGGGTAACCTCCCAAATTCCTTCTAAGATTCCAGCATCATTTTAACAACAAAACCAGGAAAAGATACAACTAAAATAGAGAAACTATAGAACCATATCGTTAATGAATATAGATGCAAAAATTCTCAATGAAAATCCTTGCAAATTGCTTACAGGCACACATCGAAAAGGTTATCCACCATGATCAAGTTGGTTTTATTCCAGAGTCGCAGGGATGATTCAGCATATGTAAATCAATTAATGTCATAAGTTTTATAAAACCACATGGTCATCTCAATTGATGCAGAAAAGGCTTTTGATAAAATACAACATGCCTTTATGTTTAAAGTCCTAGAGGGAATTGGACTGGAGGGAACATTCTTCAACATAATTAAAGCTATATACAGCAAACCCACAACCAACATCATCTTAAATGGAGAACAACTAGAAGCATTCTCCTTAAAGTCAGGAACCCAGCAAGGCTGCCCACTATCTCCCCTCCTTTTTAATATAGTGCTTGAAGCTTTTGCTAGAGCAATAAGACAAGAGAAGGAGATTAAAGGAATACTAATCAGAAAAGAGGAGGTCAAACTATCCCTTTTTGCAGATGATATGATATTATACCTAAGGGGTACCAAAAATTCCACCAGAAAACTCCTAGAAATGATTAACAGCTTCGATGAAGTTGCAGGTTACAAAATTAATCAACAAAAATCAGTAGCTTTCCTATATGACAACAACAAGCAATTGGAGAAGGAGTACATGGAAAACCTTCCATTTATAATAGCCTAAAAAAAAATCTCAGAATAAACTTGACCAAAGATATTAAAGATCTTTACAATGACCACTTGTAAATCTTTGAAGAAGGAGATTGAGGAATACTTCAGAAGATGGAAGGATCTCCCATGTTCACGGATTGGAAGAATTAATATAGAAAAATGACCATCCTTCCCAAATTAATATACATATTTAATGCAATCCCAATCAAAATCTCCATGACTTTTTTCACAGAATTAGAAAAATATCCTAAAATGCATTTGGAAAAACAAAAGACCCCAGGTAGCCAAAACAACCCTGAGCAAAAAAGAGTAATACAGGGGAAAATGCTATACCAGATTTTAATCTCTACTACAGAGCTATAGTTATAAAAATAGCATGGTACTGGCATAAAAATAGACCCATAGATCAATGGATTAAAATTGAAGATCCAAACTTGAGGACATGTAATTTCAGCTACCTGGTATTTGACAAAGGAGCCAAGAACAATCAGTGGATGAAAGGCAGTATCTTCAGCAAATGGTGCTGCCAAAACTGGATCACCACTTGCAGAAGAATGAAACTAAACCCCTACCTTTCACCTTGCACAAAAGTCAACTCTAAGGTGATCAAAAACTTCAATGTGAAATGTGAAATTGAATATGTTAAAAAGTAATATAGGCATAGACCAAAAAAAAAGAGCTGGGCATGGTGGCGCACGCCTTTAATCCTAGCACTTGGGAAGCAGAGGCAGGCAGATCTTTATGAGTTCAAGGCCAGCCTGGTCTACAGAGCAAGTTCCAGGACAGCTGGGGCTACAGGGAGACCATGTCTCAAAAAGGCAATAGTAATAATAATAATAATAATAATAATAATACCAACAATATAGGCAGTAATCTACAACATATAGGTATAAGAAAAGATTTTTTAAATCAGACAGCAGTTGTGCAGGAACTAAGGTCAACAATCAACATGTGGGACCTTATTAAACTAAAAAGCTTCTGTATAGCAAAATGAACAATCAAAGAAGTGAAGAGAAAAACCCACAGAATGGGAAGAAACCTTCACCAGTGATACATCTAACAGAGGTTTAACATCCAGAGTATATAAACTACTCAAAAAACAAAGGTCCAAGAAAATAAATGATCCAATTAAAAAAGAAGAGAAGAACTTAAAATGGCTCAGAAACACCTTAAAAACTGTTCAGCTTTGTTAGTAATTAAGGAAATGCAAATCGAAACCACATTAAGACTTCATCTTACACCAGTAAGATTGTCTGTGATCAAGAAAACAAAGGACACTAATTGTTGGAGTTGGTGTAGAAAAAGGGGAACATTTATTCACTGCTCGTGGGATTGCAAACTCATGCAGCCCCTATGGAAAGCAGTGTGGAGATTTCTTAAAAGACTAAAAATGAACCTACCATTTGACCCAATTATACCACTCCTATATACCCAAAGGATGCAACCCATAGCAGGGACACGTGCACAGCCACGTTCATTGCTGCTCTTTTCACAATAGCAAAGAGCTGGAAGCAGCCCACATGTCCTTCAGCTGATGAGTGGATAATAAAGATGTGGTGAAATTATACAATGTATTGCTATGCAGCAATGAAAAAGGATGACTTCATGAATTTTTTGTAGACAAATGAATGGAACTGGAGGCTGTTATTCTGAGTGAGGTAACACAGTCTCAGAAAAACAAACGATATATGTTATCCCTCATTTGTGGTTTCTAACACCAAATCTCCATGTGTAAATTAAAATGAGTAACTGGTAAAGATAACATCACAACAATTGTTATTTCCACAGATATACCTTGAAATATATATATATGTATATATATATATATACATATATATACATATATATATATTCACATCTAAGATTTAAGACATTGTAAAGATGAGAATAGCTAAGGGATTAATTAATTTCAACAAAGGTTATTGCCACTTCTATCATAGTACATAATGTCTATATTAAAAACAACTAATGGGATCACAAAGATAAAATATCATTTAAATGTTCTACTAAGTACATATGGCTTCTCCCTACTTACTGCTTACACTCCTTTGAAATTTTGGGCAACGTTTTGATAAATAAGTGGCCATGTATGCTAAGATTGTTAAATCACAGTAGGCTTCTCAATCCTTAAGGATAGTAGTTAATTCAAAGGAATGATTATTTCTGCTCCAGGAAGCTATTCATGCTTGCATTTAGTTATGTTTTATTTGTAAACATTTGAATACGTGGTAAAAACATCTTTGGAGTGAACAGACAGGCTTTTTGTCAAAACTATGTAAAATATCTCTAAACATCTGGAGAGGATTGATCATATAGAACCTACCCCAAGACTTTCAAGGGCATCTCAAAGTTTATACTTCATAGTGGTATATTTAAAATAACTGTTCCACCTATATTTATTGGTATAAATATTGAATATTTCATAAATTTTAATAACTAGGGGCAAATCTCTTAGTACATGTTATTAAGTCTCACAGCATTAACTAAAAGCCTCTTGTATAAGATTAAAATGGATGACTATCTCCAGAATAGAAAATAGTAGCATGCTTAAGCTAGTCGGGGATATAGAATTGTTGTTAATTTTCAATCCACTCCTGACTTGTACTGGAGTCCCAGTTACAGCTATTGGATTAAGTGGGCACAAATGTTCTCCATGTTTCTCTGTATTATACAAGTGATAACTCAGACACTCCTTTCCACATAATAAGTTAATCTGGCTCAGGAAAATCTGGGTTCTACCTCCTTTGAACCAGCAGTATGCAGTCCAGAGGAAGACAGTCTGAAAGGGCATGGTAAACACTTTCAGCTTGGTTCCTGTTTACAGGTATGTGATACAACTCCTGCCTTCTGGAAAACTACAAATCAGGATTTAGGGGTATGGGAAACAAGAGAGGCTGCTTTGATTGTAGTGACAAATTACAAAAACACAGGGGGAAGGAATATGCTTCCTCCCTCTAGGATGCAATTTTTCCCTACAGTTAAATAAAAAGCATTGGTAGATAAAGGTTTCAGTGTCAGCTTTGGGCTGCCCTACCAGGGGCAGAGAAGCCCCCAAAACAAAGGCCATTTGTGTATAACGTTGGGTGCACACAAGAAGTGGACAGTAAAACCCTATTGCTGAGGATATGGTGTGATATGAGCATGAAAAAAAAAATATGTTGGGACCCTGCACTGCAAATCAACAGCTGATCTTCATGGTGTCAGAGGGCACTATGCAAACTACTGGAAAGAAATGGTCTCTGAAGCATTGCTACAGACTGCTTCTGCTACACTTTTGCATGCCAAAGTAGATGTAGTACAATAGTGGCAGCCCAGAAAGGAAAAAAAAATCCCATTTCAATCTGTGGCCCATTTGTGGGGGGGAGGGGGTGTAGGACACAGGGCTGACACTGTAGCCTTGGCGCCCCCTACTGTCAGGAGACTTTATAGGACACATTAGAAAGTTATTGCCATCCCTTTGTAAAAGAGTTATAATGCCTCTGAACAAGATATTATTCAAGCATATGTGTCTGTGCCCATAGAGTAACTTGTTATAATCTTTAATATTTGTTACTATTTGTCTTTTATTACTAGGAATAAAAGGAGAGTACTACTAAAGGAGACACCTGTCTGTTGCAAACAGAACTTGGACAGTCCCAAGAGTTTGATGTGTTACCTCAGAGAAATCAATGGATCTTCTATTGCTCTCTCTCTCTCTCTCTCTTGCCCTCTGCTCCAAAGCCCAGGGACTCTCATGGAAGAGTTGGGCATGTCAGATTATAAGAGCCAAGGAGAGGGGATGAATTGTGAGGTCACAACAAAAACAGACTAGATTCTTTTTTTTTATTTGATCAACATGTTTGTGTAAGCAAACCTCTTCAACTGGACTTGGGCACCCTGAGTTATACAAAAACTGGACTCAGATGTTAACTAATTGGGTTTATGTGGACAGTCCTTATGCTTATTACCCATGTGTACTCACTGGTCAAATAAAGTTTAAGAAAGAAAGAAAAAAGAAAAAGAAAAATGACATCACAAAATTTGCAGGTAAATGGATGGGACTAGAAGCTGTTATGCTAGGTGAAATAACACAATCTCAGAACAACAAACGATGTATGTCATTGCTCATTTGTGGATCCTAGCACCAAATCCCATATGTAAGTCAAAGTGGGTAATTGGTCAGTAAAGATAATGCCACATTGACTGATATTGGTATAGATATAGCTTGAAGTATATGTCTCTATTTTCCTTAGTTCTAAGATTTATGAGAAAGAATAAATCTCTTCTTTTAATACATTAAAACAAACATCAGCTTGCTATGTAATTTAGGAATGTAAAGTCATATTTCTTTTGACCTGCATGCAAGTTTACGGTTAAACCATGAATCCCTAAATGTGTTTTGGAATTAACCTATAGTTCATTTTCAGATTTTGTAAATTTGGTATATGTATGAAGTGAAAAATAAAGCTAAGAGTAGAATCATGAACATCAGAGGCTGGGATAGAAAGGACATGTGGATGAAGCTGATCAATGAATATCAAGTTGCAGTTACATAGAGCATGATGCTTTGGTGTACGATTTTATAGTTGGATGATCATGGAGGTTAATTCTGGGCCCTCTGAGATGCAGAATGGCACTGGTAAAAACCACCTGTGCATTCCAGCCATACAGAACATCGAAGACCTGGGCTAGGAGGATAGCAACTGACCACCAGCCACCAGCCGGTGAGGGGATCGAACTCTTCACATGCCCAGAGCATACAGTTCCTACCACAGGCTGCTGAGCTGTACGTTCCCCAAAGTTCACGTCTCCCAGACTTGACCCTCCCCCAAAATCATTTGCCAATGGCATTTGGAGCTAGGACTTTGGGGCAGTAATTAGAGTTGGATGTGTAATGTTGCATGCATTTCAAAAGTCTCAAAGAAAGAACTGTGGCAGTTTTAACCATTACTCTGCTAAGAGTAGCTATGATCAAGAAAACAAAAGACACTAAATGCTGGAGAGGTTGAGGGGAAAGGGGAACACTCATCCACTGCTGGTGGGAATGTAAACTAGTACAACCACTATGGAAAGCAGTGTGGAGAACACTTAAAAGACTCAAAATGAGCCTACCATCTGACCCAGCCATACCACTCCTGGGTATATACCCACAGGACTCATCCTACTGCAGAGATACATGCACATCCATGTTTATTGCAGCTCTCTTCACAATAGTGAAGAGCTGGAACCAACCTAAATGCCCCTCAACCAACAAGTGGATAGAGAAAATGTGGTACATCTACACAATGGAGTTCTATGCAGCAGTAAAGATGGCATCATGAACTTTGAGGGTAAATGGATGGAGCTAGAAGATATCATGCTAAGTGAAGTAACACAGTCCCAGAAAAACAAACGACGAATGGTCTCCCTCATTTGTGGATGCTAGCACTAAGTAGCTAGTTGTAACAAAAACTGGTCTCTGCTGTGCTGAGTGTCCAGGCTAGCTATCCCAGGTCCTCTTCTCCCCACCCCCATGTTATGGCAGGGTTTCCCATGGTCACTGCTGTGCTGAACGTCCAAGCTAGCTGTCCCACAAACTTCTGGGCATTGTCCCGTCTCAGCCTCCACCTCAGGGCAGGAGTTCTGAAACTTCACATGTCTCCCACCACAGCAGCACCAAGTTTCTGTGTGTCCCAGGAATTGAACTCAGGCTGACAGGCTTGCTCAGTGAGGATTTTCACCCACAGAGCCATTTCTCTGGACTTGACCCTGCTTTATGCAAAACAAAACAAAACAAAACTCTAGAAAGACGAGACAGGATGGATGGAAAGGGCACAGGAGGGGCAGCAGCTGTGTGGACTGGGCTGGCACCCAGCCCACCACTTCCACGTGGTGGCTCTGCCCAGTGCCACCACGTGGAAGCTGGGCACAGCCTCCTAAGAATGGAGGCTAATTCTGGGCCCTCCGAGATGCAGAATGGCACTGGTAAAAACCACCTGTGCATTCCAGCCATACAGAACATTGAAGACCTGGGCTAGGAAGATAGCAACTGACCACCAGCCACCAGCTGGCAAGGGGATCGAACTCTTCACACGCCCAGAACATACAGTTCCTACCACAGGCTGCTGAGCTGTACATTCCCCAAAGTTCACATCTCCTAGACTTGACCCCCCCCCAAATCATTTGCCAATGGCATTTGGAGCTAGGACTTTGGGGCAGTAATTAGAGTTGGATGGGTTTGCAAGGGTCGGGTTCTCTTGGGGGCATTACTGGCTTTGTAAGAACAGACTGGGTAGGAACGTGGCCTAGAGGTTCTGTGCTGTACTGCAGAAGAAGGGGGGGAAGAGTTTGGTAGAGGAGAAAGAAGAATTGGAGGAGGATGAAATAAAGGTGGAAAAGGAGGAATGTTGGGTGGAGGAGGAAGAGAATGAAGAGGATGAAGAGGAAGAGGAGGAGGTGGAGAAATGGAGGTGGAGGAGAAGAGGAGGAGGAAGAAGAAGAGGAAGAGGAAGAAGAAGAAGAAAGAAGAAGAAGAAGAAGAAGAAGAAGAAGAAGAAGAAGAAGAAGAAGAAGAAGAAGAAGAAGAAGAAGAAGAAGAAGAAGAAGAAGAAGAAGAAGAAGAAGAAGAAGAAGAAGAAGAAGAAGAAGAAGAAGAAGAAGAAGAAGAAGAGAGCAGAGGATGGTCTTTTTAAAAATAAATGACCCAGCATCAGATATTTTACCAAAACAAGACGATTAAGACACACCCCATCACTTCTCAAATTAACCTTCCTCCCAGCAATCAAAATGTCTGTGACACCTAGGTATGGGCTGAAGAAAACGCCCCCATAATGCAGAAGTCCTGAGCTCTCAATTTTAGCCAACACACACACACACACACACACACACACACACACACACGCACATACAAAATGTCTCTGCCTGCTCTTTGTCATCTTATAAACGACAAACAAGTCTCATCCCCAGTCTATAGTGTATTCCTGGCCTGCCCCTTCTGAAATGTGCCTGTCGGCATTACCATTTCGCACACAATAGCAAAAACACCAGCCCTTTGGAATTTATAGAGGACAGCTATTTTAATCATCTTTTATGGTCTCCCTTAATTGTATATCATTTTTAATGACAGTTTAAAAAATAAGTTATTCTTGCTGACACTTTTATGACCTATTTAATATCACAGATCAGGAGTTTTACTGTATTGCATTCTGGGTATTCCACACAAACTCGGAGAGCGAAGGGGGAACTGTCCTGAAGAATACACTGCAGGGAGGGAACGGGTTGATCACGGTCTTACAGTAGAATTGCTCCAGATTACATGGTGTACTGGGGCTTTTATTTCTGTGTCTGTATAATAATTGTAATTTTACTGCAAAAGCTGAGTGTTGGATAAAGACTTCGCTTCAGGGGTAATTTAATTTAATATAAAAGCTCTGCCCAGGGTCAGTGTTAGAGAAAAACAGAGAAGATTCGAGAGCAGGCAGCCTCCTGTCTCTAACAACACCCACCCTCCCTCCCATGCACCCAGCATGCTGGCTTCTGTGCTCCGGGAGAAAACAATTTCTCAATACTACTTATGAATGCAAGGGTTACAAAAGTGAAGGACCCACTGCTTGTGTGTGTATGTGTTTGTGGGTGTGCAGGGACACAAGTGCAGAGATCAGAGGACAACTCAGGAGACATCCGTCAGGTTCTGCCCACCTTTCCTTGAGACAGGGCGTCACACTGACCTAGAGTGCACCTATCAGACTAACCTGGCTGGCCAGGGAGCCCCAGGGACCCGCCTGCCTCCGCCTCCCCAGTACTTGGTCATATGGGCAGATGCTACCACACCTGGCTTTCTTCTACAGATTCTGGAGCTCAAACTTGGGTCCTTGGCCACCCGAGTTATCTCCCCAGCCAGGGGCGGGGGGGGGGGGGAGATAACTAATTGGTACGGCAATGCCAATGGTGTCCTGACCTCTTTCCAAAAGTGTTGAGCAGGAGAACGCTCTAAACGAAGTAGAAAAGCAGCTGTTCTTGGTTCCTGAGGGTTCCCTCCCACCACCCACTCACAGCTCTGCACACCCTCCTGAATCCCAGTGCTCCTTAGCCCGGAGGACCTCCTCATGAAGATGTCTCCCAACTCTGCCCTAGGCCTGTTCTGCACACAGCAGATGGTTCCCCAAGCTCACTTCTGAGCACACAAGACTTCTCCAACATGGCCCTTCTCCTACAGGCTCCCGGACCCGATGGGGGTGTGAGTGCTACCATTAGCTTGCTGCCTCTTAGAGGCTGAGACTGCAGACAAGATTTGGAGGCCTCAGGTGATAGCTGCTACCAAGCAGGAATAGCCTACGGGTGGACCAGATGTGAGCACACTCGGGGCTGTGTGAGCAATACTGGAAAGATGGAGTCTTGCCCTTGATGTGTGACCCAGGACAGAGAAAGGTGGTAGATCTTCACAATCAGCAAGCTTGGAAGCATTTGTGTATAATGGTGGTGTATGAGGGGGTGGGGAGGTGGGGGGTTCCTAGCTTAGTACATGGTGAGACCCAAGCAGTTTGGTCTCCCTCATTGCTCTTCACCTCCCTGGCTCTCACAAGCATCTCTGAATTGATCCATCCCTACATCACCATCACGGGGAAATAGGAGTCCACTCTTAGCAGGGACTAGAGCCATTCCCCTCATCTCCTCTCGCTTCACAGCCAGGTCTACAGGAGGTAGCTTGCATCCACAGGGGCCAGAGGTAAACTCTGAATTGCACCAAGAAGCACAGAGGGTGGACTCAGTGCTAGGTGCCACCTCTGCTTTGCACAGCCCTGAGGATGGTCTCAGCAAGACATCTAGTGTGACATCAGCCTCCAAAGGGTCTGTCGCTGAACACCGGGGTGGCAGTCTCTAGGCACTTTGGTGTTCTGGAAAAGAAGGAGGTCACAGCTAGAAACTGCCCAGTGGTTTGGCACCTGCATCTCCATGGGAGGTAGTCAGACAGACCCCTATCCTCTCGTTCTTAGGGCTGACCAGACCCTTGCTTTAGATTTGGGGTAAAGGTCAGTGAATGCTTTAAACCTCAGCTGCCTCTTTTGGGTCTTTTTGACAGCTGTAGCCCCAGCTGTCCTGGAACACACTATGTAGATCAGGCTGGCCTTGAACTCACGGAGATCCACCTTCCTCTGCCTCCTGAGTGCTGGGATTAAAGGTGTGACCATTGTGCCAGCAAACCTCGGCTTCTTAAACTCTAAATAGTGAACCAAAACAGGGAAGCAAAAGCGAATGAAGGGATCTTAAAAACCTTGATAACTAAAAGATTTCTGAACACACGACGACCAAAATTTAACTCAAAATCAAACCTGCAGTGACTCTGAGGCATCTGTGCAGAGCTTGCCTGGGTTGTGACATGGGGCCTCAGGCACTGAGATCTTGGCCAAGCATACTTTGCTTGGAGCCAGTGTATGTTAATAGTAGCACAGTTGACGTTTTCTGCACCCATGGTTTAATTACTGAGAACAGACTTCCAATGTTTTCCCACCAGCAGCCCTCAGTGGGTATCAGATTATTGGATTGTATTGTGTTAGAATGTTCGACTTTAAAGATTACTGTTTGGATGGCTGGAGAGATGCCTCAGCAGATAAGAGAACTGGCTGCTCTGGCAGAGGACCCAGCACCCACATGGCAGCTAACAACCGTCTGTAACTCCAGTTCCAGGTGATCAATTGAATGCCCTCTTCCGACCTCCTGAGACATTGCGCAACACGGATGCACTCAGACACATGCAGGAAATACATTCATACACATAAAATAAAATAATTAATAAATATTTCAAAGAAATTACTGTTTGAGTTCTGACTTGTGTTTCAACCTTTTTAAAGGATTTATTTTATTTTTAATTATATGTATGCATACGTCTGTGAGCGAAGTTCCACAGAGAACAGAGAAGGGCATCAGAACCCCCTGAAACTGGAATTACAGGTGGTTGTGAACTGCCCAGTATGAATGCTGAGAACCAGATTCAGCAAGAGCAGTATGTGCTCTTAACCACTGAACCATCACTTTAGCCCTATATAAATCCAGGGTCATTAAAAAAAAATCATTTGCCGGGCGTGGTGGTGCACGCCTTTAATCCTAGCACTTGGGAGGCAGAGGCAGGCAGATCTTTGTGAGTTCAAGGCCAGCCTGGTCTACAGAGTAAGTTCCAGGACAGCTGGGGCTACAGGGAGACCCTGCCTCAAAAAGACAAAAAAAAATAATAATAATTCAACAAATTTGCCTTAAACTTAAGACAGATTTCCCAATAGTTTCTGAACTGGTACTAAGCAAGCTTCTGCCACTTGGAAAGCAGCATTCTCAGAATTGAGGATTTTAAAATCAAAATATCAACTCCAAAGATGCTGTGTCCCACTGTACCAAATACTCAGCCAAGATTTTAATCCTTTATCTAAAAATAAACAAGCACATTTGTCTCATTACTATGCAAATGTGCTTTCTTCCTTAATAAGTTGGAAAATTATGTGTATACCAGAAAGTTGTTTGGAAATAAACCTCTTTATGATTTATTAGCCATAAATGTTTTATTTGTACATCTAATTTATTTATACATAGACTTGTATAAAAACTTCTTAAGCCAAAGGGATCTTGAAATGGAAGCCTTGCTTTGGCCACGCAAAAGTGGTCATAAGTGGGTCTTCCCTTGTGTTCATCAATCCTTTCTGATTGCGACAAAATACCTGGAAAAAAACCTTAAGCCAGGTGTGATGGCATAGGCCTTTAATCCCACCATCCAGAAGTCAGAGGCAGGAAAATCACTATGAGATCCAGGCCATCCTGGTCTAGGATTTCCAGATGAGTTCCAGATGAGCTGGGGCTAGAGGAAGACGGTACTTCAAAAAAAAAAAAAAAGAACTGAAGAAAGTCTTATTTTTTTCTGTCATTATTATATGTCAGTATTATAAAGGTATATATAATTTATTTCTTTTTTTAAAGCCAATTTTATTGAAGCTTTGTGCATTTCATACAAAATTTCCAATCAAATCTATATCTGTTCCCCCTTACTTGCCCCCCCAACCCCACCAGAGCTCATGCATTCTGCCAAATATGTTTTCATCTTTTTCTCAGTCTCTTTTAAAATTCTCGATGCAGAAGTTTACTGTTTTGAGCAGAAGTTCACCTTTTCAGTCAGTTCTTTGACCCAGTCTTGTTGTTGTTGTTGTTGTTGTGTTGTTGTTGTTGTTCCTTCCAATTTGCATCACTCCAAAATATGCATATATGCATGCCACATATGTCTTTTAGCATCTTCAGCTTATGATTTCTTTTTTATGAGGCTGAAAAAGGTCATGTTTGAAGGCTCCTCCTTGGCAAGCCCAAACAACCACCAGTCCTGCCCTTGTGCTCCACACTAGGGTTTTCCCTTCCCATGGTCACCAAATGAGGTCCAGTAAGCACCGTGTCCTGTCTTGATCTTCCTGTACTGGTCTCTGTGATACAGCCTGGGTAGTCCAACAATGGCAGTCTATACTCTGAAGAAGCTGAAATCCCAGTAGTAGCTCAGTCCACAAGCTGGATGTCTCAGCAGTCCCCATCTGGCACTGAAGGCTTGGAGGATTCTTGGAGAGACATGAGTCTTCTGTTCATATTGGAAGGTTGAAAAGCTGTGTCTCATGTCTTTGAAGGATGGCAAAAACAGTGGCAGCCTCAGGGTAGCCACACTTGCCAGTAAGAATTGAAGACAGGCAAAACATCTGTGCTGTCTCTTTTTTTGTCTTTTTACTGAGGCTTATTTTTATTATTTTTTTATGAATATGAATGTATTGCATGCATGTGTGTAAGTGCACCCATGGTGTGCAATGCCCAAGGAGTCAGAAGGCATAGGATTCCCTTGGAACTGGAGTCTCAGATAGTTGTTAGCTGCCATGTGGATGCTGGGACTCAAACCTAGATCCTCTATAAGAGTAGTCAGTGCTCTTAACCACTGAGCCATCTCTCCTGCCCAGAAAGGCTTATTTTAGCTCAGGTCTCTAAGGCAGAGGGGGCGTGGCCGAGCATCACAGCAGAGGTGTGTGACACAGCTGGTCCCGTAGCAGTTACATGACTGATTCCTGAAAAAGAAAAAAAAAAAAAAAAAACCTGACAAAAGCAAATTAAGGAAGGAAGTAAAAACTGGCCCATAGCCGCAGCCCTGGCCCACAGCAGCAGCCCTTCATGGTAGCAAGATATACCAGCAGGAATGCTCACCTTACTGCATCCACTGTGGGGAGGTTAGGAAAGAAGGGTGCTGGGGCTCAGCTCCTTTTCCTTTAGTCTGGGCCCCCCAACCCCTAGGATGTGGCTGTCCACATTCAGTATAGGTTTTCCCACCTCAACCCAGTCTGTAAACAGGCTCATAGACATGTCCACAGATTGGGTTGATTATAAACCCCTCCAGTTGACAGATTAACGAGAGAGAGAGAGAGAGAGAGAGAGAGAGAGAGAGAGAGAGAGAGAGAGAGAGAATGTGACAGAAAGGGAAGGAGGAGCAGGAGGGAGGGGAAGAGGCCAGGGATGAGAGCTGCCTTTCAGTCGAGCCCCCAGTAACCTCTTCCTCTAATCAGGCCCAGCCTCTGCTTCCTGACAGCTTCCATTGGTTAGACCCCATCCGATTGGAAGCCCTTCCCCAGTTCTGGCCTCCGTCTGTGTGGGTGCAGGGAACCTTTCACACCCGAGCTGCACCACTCCTACAGGCCTGGGTCCCTCCTGCTGCTCAGAGCATTCTTCGTTGGCTCAGTCATAATCTTGTTCTTCAGTCTGCTTCTCTTTGGATCTAACTGGATGTGTGTTACCGGCCAACACTGAGTCCCCCCGCCCCCAGCATGGACTGGGTACCCAGCTCTGTTGAGCGCAGTTCTCCCTCATCACTACCTTCCATGATGATGCCAACCTGGTGCCCTCTCTATCCTAGGCACAGGGTTTCCTGGAGGATCCCATGAGTCATCCGTGCCCCACCTCAGGGGCATTGATCTGTTGGGGAGCAGGAAGAAGTACAGGTACATCAACTACATCAGCAGGTGAGGGCCTGAGAGCTCTCTCTGCAAGGATGGGAGTGAGGAGACAACAGACAGAGATACTCTGACTACAGCAGGTCTGACTCAAAGCAATCCTGTGACCTCTTAATTGCTCCAAACTCCAGAAAAGACAGAGTGGTCCATGCCAGCCACGGACCAGTGGTGGCCCGGGGATGGAGGAGTAGCAGTAAGGGGAAGATGGGACTGTGAGGAACAAGGTGAGGTCTTCGTCATGAGATTTTTTTTTTAATTTTTATGTGTATGAGTGTATTACCTGCACGTAAGTGCACCCATGTCATGCAATGCCCAGGAGATCAGAGGAAGACATCAGATCCCGTGGAACTGGAGTTACAGATGGTTGTTAGCAGCCATGTGGGTGCTGGGAACTGAGTTCAGGTCCTCTGCAAGAGCAGCCAGTGCTCTTAACTGTTGAGCCATCACTTGGCCCCTGAGATGGGGCCAAGATGCATCTGTGTAGGAGGAGTTGCAGACATATGGGGGTGTGGGGGAAATATAGGGGTATGATGAGGTATGTGAGTGGGTTTGGGTGAATATGAGTTGGCAGGTATGAGTGTGTGAGGGCAAAGTAGGTATAATGAGGGGTAATGTGTGTGTGAGAGAGTTTATAGGAGCGTGTGAATGTGTGTGTCACTATATGTATCCTTATATGTATGCGAGTGTATGTATCTGTGTATGTGTGTGAGTTTGGGTATACATGCATGTGAGTGTATTTGAGTGTGTTCAAGTGAGTGTGTTACTGTACATCTGTGTGATGTGTGTGCAGGTGTATGCATATGTGAGAGTGGTGTGTGAATGAATGTGTTTTATTGTGTATGTATGTGAATATTTAAGCCTATGATTCTGGGATGAGCATGTGTGTGTGTGTGTGTGTGTGTGTGTGTGTGTGTGTGTGTGTGTGTTTGCCTGTCTGAGTTTGGGAATGTGTGTGCTTATACACCAACCAACATCTATAGGTGTACATATCCACATGTGTAATGTATCCATTTGCATAGAAGCACGTGGATCCCAAAACTTACCTGATGGGTGCACTAGAACTACATGCAGTTCCTTTCATGCCAGTGACCCCACCATGAAGCTGGAATCAGTTTCGTCACTGAGGACAGAGCACTATCCTTCAATGAGCCACAAGGCTGCCCATCTGGACGGCGATTGGTGACCTAATGCTTCTCCATGCCCATCCATCTTGGGCGCTGGAATCTGACACATCACTCCTGAGCCTCCTACTGATGCTCCTGTCCTCGCCTGCTTCATACTGCTGCTGAGTGCTGGGCTCAGGGCCTGGTCCTTTTTGCTGCTGTGTCTGTTCTACACACACTAGGCAGACATCACCAGTCCCTTAGCAGATCTTCCCAAGCTGACATCTCTAGGTAGAGCGGCCTTGCATCTCTAGACCCTGCACACTCTGCCTTCTCCAACAGCAGGATGATTACCATGTAGAGCCTCATTGTACATCCCAGAGAGCCCTTCTCTGATTGCCTACCAAGCCCTGTCTGGCTTCCTGTTCTCTGCTGAAAGCCACTGTCAGATCACACCAGCTCTGCTGCTAGAACCCGGAACCTTCTCCAGCACCTTCCCTATCACTGCTTTGGGGACATTACCACCATCTCTCTTTTGAATGGTCCTCTTCTTGCATCTGCCCTTGATTCTTGTGCAGTCTATTAGCAAAGGGCAGGGTAATGGGGATGGGTCATGCAGAGTCCTCATGGGGCAGGAGGATCACACTGGGTCATGAGTCCACAGGGGTGAGGGGGACTCCGATCTCTAGATCCTCCCCTCCCTGACACACTCTTCACAATCACTAAATCTGTGTATCCACTTGTCCGTGGATGGACATTTGGGGCATTTCTAGTATTCAGCTCTTGCAGATGAAGCATGTAAGCATCTGTGCCTGCACTTTGTACTGGCAGATGCTTCCAGTTCTATTGGGTAGATGCCTAGAAGCACAGTGACTGGGTCCCAGGCGCATCCATGCATGACTCTTTAGGAAATCACTGAAGTGGTTTACAAAGCAACCACAGCCCTTCACTCTAAACAATGTGAGTTCCAGTCCCTCCACATACAGGCCAGCACTCCCTCAGCCAGCCCTCTTAGTCTGGGCCTTTCTCATGTCAGAGATAACAGGTGACCTGGCCTCTTCTCTACTCTACATCTCCTTCCTGAACGCCTCCTTATACAGCTCTTTGCCTTCTGTGCTGAGTTGGCCATACAGTAACAGCGTCTGATAGATTCACCACTTGGCCAAACCTCAATCAGGTTGTAGAGTCTTCTCTTAGAACCATCCTTTTTTTACTTAAAAAAAATCACATTTATTCACCGTGTGTGTGTCTGTGTGTATGTATGTGTGTGTGTGTGTGTGTGTGTGTGTGTGTGTGTGTGTGTAAGTCAGAGGAGTCAAAAATTCTTTCCTTTTACCTTGCAGGATCTGGGGTGGAGCTCAGGTCATCAGGGAGCAACTTTACCCCCTCAACCATCTCACCCTAGGCCCATCTCCTTGTAAAATCCAGTTGTAGAAAAAGAATCTTCAGGCGTCAGCTTGGCCAGATGTTCTGTATGGGACCCTGGTACCTCACTGGGTCCCTCACCTTCCACATCCCCAGGCTTGTTCAGCTCACCCTGTTTTTAAATGTATGTGGATGTCATAACTTGGGGGTGTCCATGGAGGCCAGAGGAAGGTACCAGATCCCTGGAGATAGAGTCGCAGACTGTTGTGAGGCATGTTGGTGCTGGGAACTGAACTCAGGTCCTCTGCAAGAGCAGCCAACACTGAACAGTCTCTCCAGCCCTGCCCTGGCCTATCTTCAGCAAGAGTCCTGTGAGACTGTTTACCTCTCCTCAGCCCTGTCGCTTCTTTTTAGTATTGTCTTTTCTTTATTTTATTTTTTTTTTATCTCCTGGCCACTGATTCCTCCCAACTCCTCACTCCTGTGTTCTGAACCCCCTCTGGCCCATGCTGCTTTGGGAGCTGACACACACACACACACACACACACACACACATCTCCCTCCTGGCTGCAGCACCTCATTGCGAAGGGTCTGGCACATATTCTAAATAAAGCCTTTCACATAAGTCCAAAGACTGTGTTGCTCCCTAACAGACATTCAGGTCTTCACATTTTTCTTTCTCCTGGGTCATTTTTGTATTGGGTTTCAAGAGTTCATTATAAATTCTGGAAAGAAATCCTTTATCAAATGTATGATTTTCAAATGTTTCTTTCCAGCCTGTGACTTATCTTGAATTCTTTCAGCATATTTTTTAAAGAGAAGAAATTTTTAATTTTACCTGAGGCCAATTTATCAACTCACCCTATTACAAAAGTGCTTAGAGTGTTGTATCTAAAACGTCTTTGTCTAATTCCAGCTCATCTGTGATTGTAGCAGACATATTACAGCTTGGGGTTTAACATTCAAGTCTATGATCAATTTTTAGTTAATGCTTCCATTTGCTGCCAGGTATTAATCCAAATCCATTTATTCACACAGATATACAATTGCTTGAGACACAAATTTGTTTTAAAAAAGAAAAACAAAATGGGTTCTTTTTGCAGTGAATTAGCACTGCACCTTTGTCAAGAGGCAGCTTTCTGAGGCTAGCTATGTGACTCAGTGGGTACAGGTGTCTGCAGCCAAACTGAAGGACCTGAGTTCAATCCTCAGGTCTGACACAATGGAAAGAAAAGAGAGAACTCACTTCCTCCAAGGTATTCTCTAATTGACTCACATATATACAGACATGTACATACATGCATACATGCACACACATACAGGCAGAGAGAGAGAGAGAGAGAGAGAGAGAGAGAGAGAGAGAGAGAAGTTGTTAGCATTCTATCTGTCCAGGCCTGCCCCAGAACGTTCCTATTCCACCCATCCATCTACCCATCTGGAGGCTGACACCATATCTGACCTTCTGAGCTCTGAGACATCTAGAAATCAGGTCCTGTGGGATTTTCCAATCCCTTTCCTCTCAATCACAGTGGTTTTGACTGTTTAATGTCTTTGCAATTTTCATGTAGTTTTAGATTCAATTTGTCAAGTTACCAAAGGAAGAAGAGAAAAGACTTGCCAGGAGTTTGATTGGCATTGCCCCGAGCCTGCAGATCGACTTGGAGAGAAGGACAGTCCTAAGGCACCAATTCCTGTCATAATTAGGCAATTTACCTCTTTTCTAGTTTTTAAAATTTCCTTCCACCTTGCTTGTAGTTGTCAGTACAAGTCTTAAAAATCTTTGACAAAGTTGTTCCAAAATATGGATACATTTTGCGCCTTTATCAATGATATTTTAGTTTTTTCAACTTCTCTTTGGTTATTGACAGTATAATGAAATACACCAAATTTTTTGAATACTTCATTTATTATTTTTACTTTATGTATATGAGTGTAATGCCTGCATTTGTGTTAGCACACCCCTGTCATGCAATGCCTGTGGAGGCCAGAAGAGGGCGCCAGAGCCCTTGGAACCGGAGTCACAGATTGTTACCTACCATGTGGGTGCTGAGAACCCAACCCAGGTCCTCTGCAAGAGCAGCCAGTGCTCTTAACCACCAAACCCATCTCTCCCATCCCAAACATTTAAATTAAAAATTTTGACACTGTTATACTTGTATATGATGCACTGTGATTGTGTTCACCCTCCCCACTGCCCTCTCTCATCCCCCTCACACACCCACTGACCCCTTCTGTCCATTTGTGTTAGTTGATTTCCATTGCTGTTGTAAAACACCATAATCAAGGTCACTTATAGAAGGAAGAGTTTATGGAGATATGGTTCCAGAGAGCTAACAGTCCATCACGGTGGGAGGAGACATGGCAGGCGTCACCTGGAGAATGAAGCTGAGCCCTCACATCTCCAGCACCCACAGGAAGCAGAGACAGCTGTTAAGCTTCTTCAAACAGCACCACCAACTGGAGCTAAGCCTACGAATACTTGGAGCCCAAGAGGATAGTGTCATTCTAACCACCGTGCTAACCAGTCATCTCCAACCATCTTGTCCCTTCTTCCCTCCCTCCTTCTCCCTCTCCCGTTTCTGTCCCAGAGCCCTGGCGGGTAACCACAGCTATTGGATCCAGTGGCTTTGCTAAATCTACATGGCAGCAATCCATCTCGTCTTCCCTGTGCCAGATAGCTTCAGTGTTGACATGACACTAAAGTTGAGGGGAGCCTCACCTGGAGAATTGCCTCTATTGGACTAGCCTGTGGCCATGTCTATGGGATATTTTCTTGATTGTTGAGCAATGTGGGAGGGTCCAGCCCACTATGGGCAGTGCCACCCCTGGGCAGGTTGTTGTGTATTGTATAAGAAAGCAGGTTGAACATGGCCCAGGGGAGCAAGCCAGTAAGCCGCGTTCCTCCATGGCCTGTGCCTCAGCTCCTGCCTCCAGGTTCCTGCCCTGAATTCCTGCCTTGGGCTCTCTCAGTGATGAACTGTGACTGGGAGATGTGAGCTGAATAAACCCTTTCCTCTCCAAGTTGGTGCTGGTCAGAGTGTTTTGTTACAGCAATTAAAAGCAAACCAGAACATTCCCCATCCCTTGGCTCCCACAGTACCCCCTCTTCTGCCATGTTCTGTGGGCCTCAGAAGAGGTATCATAAATGTCTCATTTGACAAGCTATGAGTCCTTGCTTTGACCACTGCCCACTTCCAGAAAAGGCTTCTCTAATCAAAGCTGAGAGCTGTACTATCTGTAGGTCGAAACATAAATATTTAGAAGGCAGTTTAACTATACATTTACTTGGCACAGTATCAGTAGTAGGTCCCTCCTCCTGCCCCCCACATAGGATCTGAAAGCTGGCATCAGACCAGTGTCCTCCTTAGCCAAAGGCTTTGTCCAACTCCACGGTTCCAGGCATGTATTCATCTCCTGGAGTGAGCTTCATACTCTACCAGGAACCAGTTGGTGATCCCCAGACCATCCATGACACTACTGTGGGCATATCTTGCTGGGTAGATCAGCATTATAGTACACAGGATCTGCAAACTGTGTGGAATCTTCAGCAACAGGGTGTTATTATCTAGTTATTATGGCTGGCCGTTCAAGAGCAGTTGCAGTAGTCTCTATCATCCTTGGAGCCAAAAACTCACAGGATGGTGTCCTGTATTAGCACTGGAACTTTGATTTGGAGAGCAACATTAACCTCCATACAGAGCACTTTCTTTCAATCTCCCTGTAAAAAAAAAAATAATCATAGGCTGGAGAGATAGCTCAGTGGCTAAAAGCATTGGTTGCTCTTGCAGAGGTCCTGAGTTCAGTTCCCAGCACCCACATGGCAGCTAACAGCGGCCCCCCCGTAACTCCAGTTCCAAGGGATCTGCTGCCTTCTTGTGACCTCCATGGGCCTTGCACAACATGGGTATATTCAGGCACTATACTCAATACAGATAAAATAAATAAAATATTTTAAATCATATTTTAGTTATCCAATAAAGTAGAAGACTTCTCTATGCCTTTTTTTTGTCTTTTTGAGAAAGCATCTCCCTGTAGCCCTAGGTGGCCTGGAGCTCCCTATGTAGACCAGGCTTATCATGAACTCACAGAGATCTACCTGCATCTGCCTCCCAAGTGCTGGAATTAAAGGTGTGTGCCACCATGTCTGGCTCCTCTAATAGCTTTTTAATGTAGCTTTTCATTTTAATTTTTCAATCCTCTCCCCTAGCCCAGGATAGACTTGGAAAATATTGTACTGAGACAGCCCAGGTTCAGAAAGACGAATATTGTATATTCTATTTCAATGCACAGCTTAGACTTAAATCTTCACACTGTTGTGTTTAACTTGGAAGTAAACTTCAATTGAACCCATAAAGGTCAGGATGGGAAAGACGTGTGAAGCGGGAGAATGGTAAAACACTTGCATTAAGAAGGTAGAACTCGGGGCTGGAGAGATGGCTCCGCGGTTAAGAGCACAGACTGCTCTTGCAGAGGACCCTGGTTTGATTTCCAACACCCATGTGGTGGCTAAGAACCGTCTTTAATTCTAGTTCCAGGGGAGTCTGACACCCTCTTCTGACCTCCACGGCATTGCACAACACAGGTGCACCAACCTACATGCAGACAGTATGCTCATACACATAAAAAATAATAAATAAAAAATGATAAAAAAGAACATAGAAGTCTAGGGGAAGAAAGGTTTCAAGGGTCTTGGAGAAATACCAGTGGTTTTTGCTTAATGATCTTATTTCCTACTACCTCAGCTAAGATCAATTCACTCTAGTGGCCAGCTGTGGATATCACTGGATTCACACATTTGCTTGCTTCTTTTCTCACTTTATTGTAATGACTAGAACATATCAAGGCTACTTGGAAGAAAAGACACCTTGGTCTTGCTGATAGTGCAGAATGAGAGGGTTCCATCTTTCACTGTTCAGTACAGTGCTGCCTATAAGTTTACATGATGTCCTGTTTAACTCTGATTGTCAGCTTGGCATGGCCTAGGGTCATCTGGGAGACGTCTCAACTGAGGAATTGCTTAAATCACGTGGACTTGTCTGTGGGATATTGCCTTGGTTGTCAACTGATGTAGGAGGGCCTGCCCCGCAGTGGGTTGTGTTAAGAAAGCCAGTAAGCATGAGCCTATGATCCAGCAGGTGAATAGCCTCCTCCACAGTTTCTGCATTAGACTCCTGCCCTGACTTCCCTCAATAAGGGATTGTGACCTGGAAGTGTAAGCCAGGAACCCTTTAAACTCTTTAGCCTAAAAGTTGCTTTCGGCCCAAGTGTTTATTATAGCAATAGAAAGGAAATGGGAACATGATTTGCTGACCTGGAGGGTTGGCTCGTAGGTCCCTAGAGATAGGAAGAAACCCTTCCGTGCATGGGCTCCTTCTATGCAAACAAACTCACACAAAGCACGTGTCCTAACACGTCCTATAGGAAGCTTAGACACTCTGCCTCATTAGTGTTACTGGAAGCACTCTGGGGCCAGGCACTGGCTTCCGGTATGTATGTTTTATAAAGGCAACCTTGGGAAACTAATACAGCATTCGATCAAAAACTATGAGACATGTGAAAAGCAAACAATGAAAGAGATACCTCATGTTCAAGAGATAAAACAAGACTCAGAAACAGACCAGACATTGGAACCATCAGAGAGACTAAAATGAGCGTGGTTAAAGTGTTCAAAGGCACACTTCCTGAAAAACGCAGATCCCGTGTGCAAATGAATGGGAATTCTACTTTCAAAAGTTGAAAGCTGAGGATTGGTGCAAACACTGAAACTTTAGTGGGTCCAAATATATACACAGGGTTTAAAGAGTCAAAGTTCAGTATCTTTTCCCAAGATGCAATTCAATACATACAACACCGAGCACCTTAAATAACACTGGGGTGACTTTAGTACTATATCTATTTAGCACAGTATTGGGCTGTCCTCCTTGTGGCCTGCAGTCTGCCTAGCCACATGTTCCTAGGTCTGATATCAATGTCAGGTATGAGTTCCGTCTTATGAAGTAGACCTTACATTCAATTAGAACGTGAGTAGTTATTCACGTGCAGGAATTCATAGCTTGGTGAGGTTAATGATTAAACTTTTTATTTCAGAAGCACACATAACACCTCCCAACACCATGCAGGCTAGCCAATAGGGATGAAGCTTGGAAGTCAGCCCGAGCTTGAGTTCTTCTTGATTGTTTTATAGCTAACATATGCCTTAACAAGAGAGTCTTAGCACCAAGTTCCGACCGGTAACCAAGAATAGGATCAGTGGCCAGTATTGTCTGAGGGTCCATGGGAGCCTGGCCAACAACTTCAAATCAGGGAGTCCAACCCTAGTACTGGGATTATTTTACTTTGCTAGCCTATGATGTCTGGAGGGGGCAATGTTCCCCCTGTTATAAGGTAACACCTTTTAATCTCTTTTTATACTGCATTTGTGTATACTTTAAGAAGCTTCTATAGTGATAGGTTTCCACGTAGCTTTTTCTAAAGCCCTTTGCTGTTGGCTACCCCTCCCCATATCCCTCCTCTCCCCTCCCTGCCCTCCCACTCTGCACCCAATTAACCCTTCCTGCTCTATTACCCCCTTCCCCCCTTTGTATTCCTTCATTCTATTTCCCCTACCAGGAAGCTCACCCTCCTTGGCCATTCACTTGTTTCCCTGCCTCTCTGTATTTTCCAAGGGGAAGAAGGGAGGAAAAGGAACGGGAGGAGAAAAGGAAGAAAGAGGAAAGAGGGGAGGAAGGAAAAAAGGAAAGGGAAGGAGAAAAGGAAGAAAGAGAGGAAGGAGGGGAGGAAGAAAAAAGAAGAAGGAAGGAAGGAGAAGGAAAGGGAAGGAGAAAAGGAAGAAAGAGAGGAAGGAGGGGAGGAAGGAAAAGGAAGGAAGGAACAGGAAAGGGAAGGAGAAAAGGAAGAAAGAGAGGAAGGAGGGGATGAAGGAAGGAAGAAAGGAAGGAAGGAAGGAGAAAAGGAAGAAAGAGAGGAAGGAGGGGAGGAAGAAAAGAAGGAAGGGAGGGAGGAAGGGAAGGAGGGAGGGAGGAGGGGAGGAAGGAAGGAAGCAGAAGTCAGGAAAGAAGGAAGTTAAGAAGAGAGAAGATGGGCCCAGCTGGTTACTTCTCATCTCCCTGGATGTGGCCTGTGTCCTCCCAGGTGGAGCTGTAAGGTGACACAGGCCCCATCCTGGATCCTGGGGTGTGCACTTGCTTATCTTGGATTTGGGGCTAGCTGTGTCCCCGTGCCCTGTGTTATCTGAGGGCTCCTGAAGAGCCCTGAAGTTGTGGCATTTCAGCTCTGTCTTGCTGTTGGGATGGAATAATGTCTTTCAACCCTCTCACACCTGAATGCCCATGTACAACCAGTGGAGTCGTATTTCTAGGGGAGGGAGAGGGTCCCTCTGCCCTGGCTTCATCCTGGTATGGAGAAAGAGGCTTCCTCTGTGGCAGCTCAGTCCTCCTGTGGCTTCTCACCTGGATACAGAAACCAAGTCAAACAAGAGGCGATCACTGTTAGATTGGTGGGGATGGGGACCCTCTACAGGACAGTGGTATCTGAAGACTCGGCCAAAGCAAGATGCTGTCACACTTTCTAAACCAAGAGCAATGAATCAGTGACTAGGTGACAGAACGAATCACGAATCGCTCCGTGGATGAGGGGAGCAAAGTCTAGGCTGTCACCAAGGGATGTATGGGCTGAGGGGTTCAGAAGCCAGTGAAGACAGGGGTCACCCAGAGGGCTTCTTCATCCAGGTTCGTCAAAGCGTCAGGTTCCAGTCTCTGGTGATGAAGCAGGTCTTTGGTCACTTTGTCCTTACGGTTGTTTCTTCCTGAAAGGAGCACTGTACCCATGGGCTCATGTTGACCTGGCAAGGCTTCAACTCCAAGTTCTGTCTTCAACACAGATGAACAAACTCAGCTAGTGGGGGATTCCATAAAATGTAGCAGACAGGCAGCTGAAGGGAGAAAGAACTTATTTCAGCACATGGTATCAGAGGGGTCCAGCTCATCCTGGTGAGAAGGACGGGGAGGAACAGCGCAGGACACAGGAAGCAGGAAGCCAGGAGCAGCCAGGAAGCCCTGATATCCATATCATGGATCAATCGAGGGATTAATCTCTGCATTCCGTCAGAGCCCTGGGGACCTAACTGTCTTTCACTGGAGCCCCTGCCCCCCCCCCCAGACATAGCTAGATGTGGGCTTTACCAATCTCCTAGCCAGTTTGAAATCCCTCTGAGCTGAAAAGATGAACCATCATTCCACCCAGTGTCAGAAAAGCAACAGGGCTGTGACTCAGGCACCACCACCAACAGACAGGGCTGTGACGCAGGCACCACCACGACAGACAGGGCTGTGATGCAGGCACCACCACGACAGACAGGGCTGTGACGCAGGCACCACCACGACAGACAGGGCTGTGACGCAGGCACCACCACGACAGACAGGGCTGTGACGCAGACACCACCACGACAGACAGGGCTGTGACGCAGGCACCACCACGACAGACAGGGCTGTAACACAGACACCACCACGACAGACTGGCTCCAGGGCTTACACTCAGGACTAGCAAGCTCTGCCTCTCAAGCACACAGTAGGGACCTACATAGTGGTCGTTGACTTGAGTCCATGGAAAGTGAGAGAAGGCCCAGTGGTTTACTCTAAACCATGCCGTGTGACCACACTGCTGTCCTGGCTTCCCCACAGGTGACATCAATCCCCCTGTGCAAGCTCCTGGGATGGAAGGCTTTGTTGCACGTTGTAACGGATCTCTGTTTAGGGAGCATTCATATTCACGGGATGAAAACTATATTGTCAGAAAATTCCTAAGCACTTAGACCTGTTAAAAGTTGCTTTTCTAAGACTCTCGTGGCTTTTAAATCATTATGTGCCGACCACTGGAAGGGTTTAATTGACTTCCCGAGAGTGTTCCTCCATAAATACCCACTAGGTAGATCCAGACCAGTAAAGTCTTCAGTACTTGCTGACAGTGTCTTCTTGTGCGATTAATCTCAGTGGTTAGGACACAGACCGGAAGGTCCTCTCACTGAGAGCAATGGCCACACTGAGACAGCTTGCGATGTGTCTCAGGGAGGCAGACTGCCTCGCTGTCCAGGGCAGGCAGTGTCTACCTGGGTCACCTGAGTGCTATTGGCCTTTGCAGCACCCGTCATCTAAGAAGATGGTTTACACATCCGAATCTTGGGGCTGGAGAGATGGCTCAGAGGTTAAGAGCACTGACTGCTCTTGCAGAGGACCTGGGTTTGATTCTCAACACACCCATATGGTGACCCAAAACTGTCCTAACTCCAGTTCCAGGAGATTCAATGCCCTCTTCTCCTCTGTGGGCATTGCATGACATGGGTGCACTTACATACATGCAGGCAATACACATTAAAAAAGCCCAACTCCAAAACTCCAAATATTGAGGCTGGAAAGATTGCTGTGGTTAAGAGCACTGGCAGCTCTTGCAGAGGACCAGGGTTCTGCTCCAGTTCCCACAAGGAGACTAACAACCGCCTGCAGCTCTGGCTCCAGGGGGTCCCATGACACCCTTCTGGCTTCTTGAGGAAGTCCGCACACACAGTGCACATACATACATACATTCAGGCAAGCACTCATATATGTAAAACCCCACATTTTGTCTCCTGGGGATGCCCCTTCTCATGGGCACTTTGTTTCAAGTGATAGATTCTCCTGCAAAGACAACCTGCCCATAAGAAGTGATCCCATGGCTCTGAGGTCAGAGGTCAGGAGACTCCACCACCCAGGCCTCACAGCATAGCAGCAGCTCACTGGGCAGTACCCAGTGATATATGTGTGTGGAGGTATGTATGCGGAGCATATGTGTACATGTAAACATGTGCATGTGGAGGTCATATGTATGAGTGGGTGTGTGTGCAGGTAGATACACATGAGTGTGCCTATGCATACATGTATGTGTATGGACACTTGTGAGGACCTGATGGTATTCTGTATGTACACAGGTGCATATGGTATGTTGGGGGCTTGTATGTGCATGTGTGTGCAGACATACGTGTGAATATGTCAGGAGCATATATGTGCATGGACATGTCTGTATGGACATGTATTCAGGGGCATTCATCTGCATAGTGGTGTGCAGACACATGTATATATCAGTAGCATATGTGTAGACATACGCGTGAGTGTATCAGGGGCACATGTGTGCACAGGCACATGTGTACATGGGGAGGCGACTGCATGGGCATGTGTGTTAAGCATGTGTATGATCATGGGGCATGCATGTACATGGACATGTGTATTTGTCAGCAGTGTGTGTGTGTGTGCATGTGTATGTGGAGGCATGTGAGTACGTCATGAGTGTATGTGTACATGGGTGAGCACCTATGTACAAGGACATGTGTATGGACGAATGTGTGTGTGCAAGTGCATGCAAGTGCATGCAAGTACATGTGGGGGGACAGGTGAGCTTATGGGCATGTGTGTGAACATGTGTGAGCATGTCAGGGAGATGCATGTATGTGAGTATGCATATGTGGACATGTATGTGAGTGTGCCAGGGGCATGCATGTGCATGGGCAAGTGTATACATGTGTATATACATTGCATGTGGGTATGTGTATATGTCAGGGAATATGTACATGTGAACATGTATGTATGTCAGGGGCATGTGTATACATATTGTATGTGTGTATGCCAAGGAATATGTATATGTGGACATCTGTGCATGTCAGGGGCATGTGTGTTCAGGGGTGTAAACATGGACTATGTGGATATGTGTGTGTATGAGCATCTCGGGGCATGTGTATTCATGGACATACATGGGGATGGACATATTTGTTAATGTGCATGCACATGTCGGGGCATGTTTGTACAGGGACATGTGTGTGGATGTATATGTGCAGGCAGATATGTGCACAGGGGCTCACGTGCATGTCTGCATGTGGGTGGAAATGTCAGGACAGGCGGAGTCAGTTAGCCCACTTACACCCAGACTGGGGGACGCGGGATTTCTCAAGAGCAGACTGACCTTTGGGTTCTATTTTGACTTTCTCACACGCCATTTAGTTAATGATTTTGGCTCTCTTAATAATGGACAATAAGATCAGAGCAAAGGGGCGAGATACAACGCCTGATAATCAGGCAGTTTCAGCTGTCTGTAAACAATGGCAAGGCCCCCATGAGAGCCACTTGGGGAAGCGCGTCTGCCAGGACGAATCGCAGATGATTATGGTGGCTGAGCACCCGGACATGCTTCTCAACGTCCTTTAAACGCCTGTGTTATGATTATGACTGCTGTCGTTAGCGTCGTTAGCATTGTCTGGAGATCCATCCCAAGGGATGGCAGATCATTACTAAGAAATTGTCCTTCGATGCTCCCTGAGAATGGGGCCTGGCGGGGCCTGTGATGAGGGATGGAGAGTGAAGGAGGAGCACTGCTCTCCTCCACCCTCTCAGGAGTCTGTCCTGGTGCCGAGCTTGGCCGGACCTCGTTATCCAGGTTGACATAAGGTGTAGGTAGCTGGAAACAGGAAGCAGAGACCAGTGATCAGGAAGGCACAGGCCATGGAGGGCTTCAGCCCTGGAAGGGCACATGGATTTGATGCTCTGTGTCATTAGCCTACATGTCTATCCGTAGTGAACATGGTACGTCTAACTTAGAGGATGCCGACATCACAAACTATGGCTCTGGAGTCCTTGGGGACCTCATAGGGGTAGTATTGTGTCTTAGCTACTAGATGCATGACCAAAGCAACCAATGGATGGAATGGTTCACAGTTCATAGGGATAGTCCCTCATGGTGGGGATGGGGCCGCCGCCAGAGGTGGCTGGTCACATGGCATCTGAGTCAGGATGCAGAGGTAGGTGCTGGTGCTCAACTTTCCCCTTGCATTTAGTCGAGACATCCGGCACCCCCAGCCTTCTACATGCAGGGCGAGTCTTCCCTCCTCAGTCAAATCTCTCTGGAAACACCCTCACAGACACTCCCAGAGGAGCGTCTCCTAGGAGATCCCGATACTAAATCCCACAGAGTGGACGATCTTCATAAAGCATCCAAACTGGCAGTGGATCGGCCCAGTGTGCTGTGAAGGGGCAGCGGGAGGGGCCGGATCTGAGCTGGGTGGTGTCAGTAGAGCCAATGACTCACACTTCGAAGCTGGTCAGCTTGAAACTCAGGTACATAACCCACACCCACACCCGAGTGGACCTTCCCTAGGTCTCCCCACATGCTCTGGCCACTGCCTGTGTGTTTCGTGGTCAAGGTAGTTGACTTCTGGGTCTCTGTACATAAGCTCTCCATGGTAACCAACACATACTCATGCTGGCTTCCCCCACATAGGTCGATTTACATAGATCAAAATACCTTTCCAGGTGTGATAGGACCTGGCAGGCTATTCTACAAGTGACTCACCAGGGGAATCTGCTCCCTCAATGCTGAATCAGTACCTCTCTGGATTGATTTAGCACCTAGCACCCAGTCTGTCCAAGAAAGCCCCACACCAGGGGCCAAACTCCGGACACCAGTTGAACCAGTGCTCACTTATAAAATGGTGTAGGCAGGCATGGAGAAAAACAAACATATTTATTCCCCTGAGCCCAGCACGGCTCCAGGGAGGATGCCACAGGAGACACGCATGGCAAGTCCTGTCAGCACTCTGTCTCCCTGTCACATCCCTGGAAACCTTAGCTGTGACATCTCCTGACAGCCTTATTTGCATATTGGTCCCAGTTCCTTCCCAGCCTTGCTTCACTCCAGGGCACTGGTTATGCTGAAGGGGTCTGAGGCCAACTCCTTGTGCCCATTAACAGGCAAGACCTGACCACCCAGCAGCCCGTGGCGCCCTGTGTCCTTAGGATTGAAACCAACGGGGAGGGGTGGAAACAATGGCCTCTGGAGGGTCACCTCTGTCACTCTTGCCGGTCTGCTTCTTCCTCCAGCTTTATCGATCTCTTTGGCAAACCCAGACACCAACTTCTAGGAAGATCATGTACGTAAAGGATCAGTACCTCTGGGTTTCTCACCTGCCACTGGAACCAGGCTGGCTCCAAGGCTGCAAAATAGTGCCTGTCACCACAGGTAACCGCACCCCTGTGTGCCAAAGCACCCCAGCCGGCTCCTCAAATCAATGTTTCCTTCCTCAGGGTTCAGGACCAGCAAGAGATAGATGGACAGGTGGGCAGGGATTCTACCAAATGTAAATTCAGGATGGAAAGGAAGCCTGAGTGCGCCCAGTGGATGGGGGCCCAAGGAAGAGGAGGTTTGCTAGAGAGCTGGGGTCCTCAAGGAATATGACTCGAAATAACCACGGATCTTCCTCAGTGGTGGCTACTCGTCTACCATAGGGTCCCTTTTATGGGACAGTGCTTTTTTCCTGGGTCTCCACCAGGGAGTCTCCCTAGGTGCTGGGCTGATGGTGCCACAAGTCCTAGACCTTCAGCTTCCCAAACCGTGAGCCTAATAAATCTCTAAAACATCATATACAAGTTCTCTGTTTGGGGTTTTCATTATCCACACAAAATGGACTGACATGTCCACTTGCTGCTGACCTTGAAAAAAAAAAAACCTTCATTAACCAGACCATTTATTTCAGGAAAAGCTTCATCAACAGGAGGAGGTTTGGGACCCCCGTTTGGAGAGGACCTGCATGGGAACAGGAGGTTGGGAAGGGCGGGCCTCCACCTGCTCCTGCGCCCCAGGATCTAGTCACTACCGTCGTCATCCCTGATTTATAAAACCAGGCAGGAAGGGACAAGCCAGGACTCACCAGCAGGACAGGGTGAGCCCGGCATCCTTCCGGCCAGAGAAGCACCATGGCGTTCTCCAAGAGCGGAGGGAAAGGCCTGCACATGCAGGGCCAGCTCCCAGAGGGACAAGCCAGGACTGACCAGCAGGACAGGGTGAGCCCGGCATCCTTCCGGCCAGAGAAGCACCATGGCGTTCTCCAAGAGCAGAGGGAAAGGCCTGCACATGCAGGGCCAGCTCCCAGAGGGCTGCAGAGCAGGCCCGGCATCCCCAGCCTCTGCAGAAGTTCAACTGATCCCACAGTGCTGAGCAAATACAAATGTTACTAAAAAAAAAAAAAAGATCGATCTTCATTTCATAATGAAGCCTTGGTAGAGTCAAAGGCTCAGTTATCACTTCTCAGTACTTTAATTACTGGTTACGTCAATTCATCTGCCTGCCTCAGTTTCCCTCCTGTGAAATGGGGTTGACCATGCATCCTGTGGTTTTACACAAAAAGCATTCCATTAACTATTGTCCCTCCCTCCCTCCCTCCCTCCCTCCCTCCTTTCCTCCCTCCCTCCTTCCATCTCTATCCTCCCCTACAAAACTCCCTTGTCCTTTTCTTCATCAAGTTCCACTTGAACAAAAACACAGTCAGAAACCTGGGAGAAGCAGAACCCTTAATGAATCTCAGGGGTCTACAGGTGTCCAAGCTGCAGGAGGGTGTGACTCAGCCCCTCCAACCCCCCCAGGCCAGGAGTTTATGCCCACCTCCACTGCTGGGTACTGCCTGTGGGATATTCCTCTCCCTGCTGAAGCCTCTTCATTCATCTTGCTCTTACATCTGCCAGCCACCCTGCCTCCCTCCATAGACATACCGCCTGTTCCTGTCCCAGTACAGATTACTTGGTTTAGTCTTTATTCCTAACGAAGGAGCCAAAGGCTTTGTTCCGAACACAGACTTCTTGTGTCAGGAGGGGGTGTGCATGTGGACTTCCTGTGTCAGAAGGGGGTACATATGGGGGGGGGCTGGAGAGATGGCTCAGCAGTTAAGAGCACAGACTGCTCTTACAGAGGACCCTGGTTCGATTCCAAGCACCCACATGGAGGCTAAGAACCATCTTTAACTCCAGTTCCAGGGGAATCCAATGCCCTCTTCTGACCTCCGCGGCATTGCACAACACGGGTGCACCAACCTACATGCAGACAGTACACTTATACGCATAAAAAATAATTAGTAAATAAAAAAGGGGGGTACATATGGACTTCCTGCCTTAGAAGAGGAAGTAGCAGAATTCGGTTTCAAGGTACCTCCTACACAGGATCCCAGGGCCTGCCCAGTCCCCAGGGAACCGAGGAGCCCGGGAATCCAAGCATGCCTCAGATTGAGAGCACTAGGAACTGGCTTGGTACTTGGAAGATAAGTGGTCCCGGCCTGTCGCTAGTCTTGTCTTTGGCTGTCGATAGAGAGTTGCTGACCACTCAACACTGCACCAGCAAATAAGACACTTGCTCAGTGACAAGACAAGGTGATCCACGCGTGTTCAGCCTCATGGTCTCCCCCATGTGAGCTGAAGACAGTGGCTGGCAAATTGACCAGGTTTTCAAGGTACCTAACTGTTGTCAGCACAGTCACTCAGGAGCCCATTGGCCATTTCCTGCCTTCCTGAGCCAGAGGAGAGGGTGGGAGGCCATGATCCCAGAAGCTTCACAGTGTTAGATGGTCACAGAACTCGGGGCAGTTGGGCTAGCAGCATGGGGAGGTGACCTCAACACGTTCTGTAATGGACATTTGAACAGGAAATTTGAATACACATTTGCAGAGGGCTCCTTGGGGATTATTTTTGCTGTAGAAACAAGTGTAGCCCTTGGCACTGCCCCAGCTCCTGGTTGACTTTGGAAGTCCTGCTCCAGCCAGTGCACATGACCCATTTCTGCGATCCGTCCATCAGAACTGAGGAAATCATTAACATATACATACACAGTCAGCCACCCTCTGCGCATAGCACCAGTTCTATCTATTGGATTCAGTCACAGCAAGTCTTAGCCTGAGGGGCATTGCTGTTACTACCAGGACACAGATGGGTAAACTGAAGCTTATAGAGGTTCTATTCTCTCAGCTGCTGATTGAGGCTCCGCCCACATCCATGGTCCTCACCATGTATGGATGTGAAGTCCAGCAGTAGCGATGGACAAGAAAGTGGGAACCCCAGAGGACCTGGGATGAGGAGAGGATCCCAGCAAAGTAGCTGAATGAAGCAGACAGATCCTTATCCCCAAGAGAGCTCCACATCCTCACCTCTACCACCTGTCAATGTACAGCGTAAAATGACAAAGGGATTTGCAGACATCAGTACAGACGCTCACAGGGAGAGAGTGTCCTGGGCTCTCCAGGTGGGCCCATTCAATCATGGGAGTCCTTGTCAGAGGGAGGCAGAGGGCAGTCTCTAATCTGGGTGTCAGCTGAGCAAACCAGGGGAAGCAGGCCAGGAAGCAGCATTCCTTATGGTCTCTGCTTCAGTTCCTGCCTCCAGGTTCCTGCCTTGGCCTTGGCTTCCCTCAGTGATAGACTGTAACCTGGAAGCCAAACAAACCCTCTCCTCCCCAAGTTGCTTCTGGTCTGAATGTTTAGTGTAACCTGGAAGCCAAACAAACCCTCTCCTCCCCAAGTTGCTTCTGGTCTGAATGTTTAGTCTCGGTGACAGAAAAGCTGACTAGGACAGGCACTGTCTCATAAGGACCCTGCTTTCATGACTTAATCACTTCTCAAAGACTCTGCTTCTCAATACCAGCCCCTAGGGCCTGGGTTCAACATGTGTACCTTCGTACAAGCATTCAGACCTTGACATCTTCCCAAAGCCTCCTGGTGGACGGAAGCCCTTCCAAACCTCGACTCTGGCCAGTGAGACCCATTTCAGAGTGTTGAGCCCAGAACTCCACGACGATCACACACGGGTTCTATTTGAAGGGATGCTGGTGGCAGGTCCTTATGGCAGTGAGAAGATACTAAGTTAAGTGCACAGCCGCATAGGGGCAGTGCTTGGGCACAGCTGGGTTCTTCTTGGTTACTGGGCCGGGCCGAGTCAGATAGAGTCTGTTTAACTGAAAGGGAGAACACAAGGCGCTATTTATAGCAGGTGGCTAAGGCTGTGTGGTCACCAGGGAAACTTCAGAGATCTTGGTGTCTGTGTCTCCCGGTGGCCAGAATGTCCAGTTGTGGTTAAACAGCCTCGAAGCTGTAGTTAGGCTGTTCACACTATCAGGTACTCAGGCAACAAGCTTCCACACGTGGGCTAAGGAAAGGTCTACAATCCCCAAACACCCGGTGTCATTAAATGTCATACACCGTGGTTTTGACATCCTCTGTGGACTTTTCTAGAGAATCATGGGAAGACATACCCTAAGAGAAAAACCTGGCACACTACGATTTTTAAGAAGTAAAGGGTCCCCTATCCCACGAAATATACCAGGCACTTGAAAATATTTATAAAAGGGCTTTCACAATCCACAAATCAAAACTAATTAGAATGTTTCCCATCAATCTCTCTTCAAAGTTAACACTTTGCTAAATACAAAGTTAACACTTTGCTAAATATACTTCTGCCTGGACTGTCTGTGTTTCTAATATGAATTTTTTTCCCCTCTAGATACAAAAACTAAGAAATCTCACCCCATAGCACCAGGAGTCACTCAGAACTGTATCTGACCAACAGGACACTGGCAAGGCTAGCAGGGACGCAGGGCCTTTCTCAGTAAACTCCATCCTCAGAGACTCCTGTTCAGCTCGAGCTGCCTGAACTTCCCAGGGGACAGAGAGAGGTGGGGACAGGATGGAACCTGGTCCCAGAGCTTGCTTCTTTCCCCTCGGTCCCTCTCAGGAATCCCCTCGCTCCACCACATCTTTGCTGTGGTGTGCTTTGGCCCTTTGTCAATCTAGGACACGACACACAGTAGGTCCTCAACAGATACCGGCTGAATAATGGGTGAATTAATAAACGCACAGTGAGCCTCCCATTGCATTTCCTCTGATTCAGCCGAGGCAGGTGTGCAGAGTCACTGTAAACAGGACTTGAGAAGGTGTCCGTTCCCCATCTGACCACCCTGATCTCAGCCCATTCCTATCTCCAATGGCCACACTTATCTTAGCCAGTCCACTCTCCAGGGTCTGCCCTGATCTCAGCCTGCCACCATCTTTGATGAACACGCTTCACCAGTTTGTCACCATCTCCCGTGGCTGCTCAGTGGCCACCCTGATTCCAGCCAGGCCCAGGAGGAGAAACAGGACCTTGAGGAATGTCAGGAGGACAGGAGAGCAGGCAAAGGGGGAGGGACACGGAAATAGGAGAGAAGCTTCTCACGGATGAAGACGTCTCAAGCTCAGGATGGAAGGGCCTCTTGGGAGAGCAGCCTGGGGAGATTCACACTGTTGTTTAAACCTTACTAGTGAGAGGGCTCCTGAGGAGAGGGAGAAAATTGTCCTCAAAAGGTCAAGCTTTTCTTCTCACTTTGTGGAGCCCGAGGTTTTTGATTTCTCGGTGGACAGCTAATTCACTTCCAGACAGCCTTCTGCGTGCTGAATTCCCAGCAAGAGACTGAATGGTGATTTCAATTTGTGTTCCCATTATCGCCCTGACTTAGGAGACTTTTGAGTCCAGCAGACCTTCCCAGAGAGCCAGTGTCCCTTGGCATACTCCATAGAAGAAGCTACTAAGCCTGGGGTAAATAAATGTCCTGCTGTCTCCAGAAGGGCACAGAACCTTCCAGAACGCACTTTCCTAAGGGGTACAGAACAGACTGCATTGGGGGGAAGCAAAGTTCAGGCAAACATCCGGAGTCTAGTTCCGTTCCTTGGAAGTCCGCGGCCCCAGCAAAGAGTGCCTGATGGATTTGATGAAGGTAAGATGTCCACTCTTTGCTCCCTGTCATCTAGCCCTCAAGAAGCTGGGCCTGGAGAAGGAGGCAGATCTGTGTGTATGACAAAAAGACAACCATTGTTGGAAGGTTAGCATGAGAGAGGAGGCCAAGTCAGGGTTGGAAGGTTCCAACCAAGACAGAGCTGTGATCTGTGTGGCAGCTACCAGCCAGACCTGCCTGCCTGGCCACCTCTGGAATGAGCCAGTGTGTACAGACCAGCGGCCCAAGCCTGAGTTGAGGTCTGGGTGGCCACTCCCCTTTGTTTCAGCTTAGCTGGGTGCATGTCCCTAGTCCCCTGGTAGCTGCTCCCCTGTAGTCCCTGTGGGGAGTCAGGCAATGTCCCTTAGACAGTGGCACATATTCGGGCTGGAGCGGGTGGCCCAGGTCTCCGCTCTGCAGTGGAATTCAGTCACCACCATTCTGCAGCTGGGATCCATGGCTGCTGGCCTCCCCTCTGTAAGGCTAGCCTGGACAGCATCCCCAGCAACAGAGGTCCAGCCTCAGGAAGCCTGTGTGCACCCTGCACCCAGCTTGCTCATTCGGAGCCGGTTCCCTGCACTCTTCTCAGACCTACCTTCTTAATTTGAACTCCTGGGAAGGAAGTTCTTTAAATATAGAGTTCTCACCAAGATGTCAGATGGACCCATAAATTTGGGGGGCCATTTTTCATGCCATAAAGTCTGTGTCGTGAAGGCTGCCCTGCTTGATTGCCAGCTGGGAGTGTTTGCAAGTAAAAGGGAGAGATAAATGGCTGGAGATGAGGCCTCATTATCATGTGACATTTAAGGATAATTTATACCCAGCATCACGCCACTTCTCGCCATGGAAATCACATCGCCGGTCGTCTCCGACTTAGCCGCTACCATGATGGTGTCGGGAGAATGGAAATAGATTGATCTGGCTGAGTTCTCTGTGTGCATTTTTATTGCCTTTTTGTCAATGCAATGTGAGTGAAGAATACTCAGTGACTGGCTCACAGGTCTTGGACCGGGGAGGAGCCAGGGCAGGTGGGAGAAGTTCCGTGAACTTTAAAATCCATCAGGGAGGGGCTGGAGAGATGGCCTAGCGGTTAAGAGCGCCGACCGCTCTTACAGAGGACCCGGGTTCGATCCCCAGCACCCACATGGCGGCTGAGAACCGTCTGAAACTCCAATTCCAGGAGAACTCCAGTTCCAGGGGAATCCGACACCCTCTTCTGACCTCCGCGGCATTGCACGACACGGGTGCACAGACCTGCCATGCAGCCAGTCCTTCCATAACAATATAGAAATAAAAAAATTAAAAAAAAACATCCATCAGGGAGAGAAGAGATGGCGACCTCCAATCCTGCCAATGAGGCTGCAGAGCCTTGAGTCCACTTCATGTTTCATGTGTTGCTCATCACAAGCACAAGGTCACCTCCTCCACTTGCACAGGGATGCTGAGTCGCCCTCCCTCGGGGTCCGTGTCCCCTTGCGGATGCACCAGCCTAACGGGTGTGGCTGAGCCTTTGCTGGCCTGCCTCCTGGAGACTTTGTGATTGTCCTCTGTGTGTGTGTGTGTCTGTTTTTCTGTGTATATGTGTATGTGCATGTGTGTCTACGTGTTATGTGTGTATGTGCATGTATGGGGTATATGTGTGTGATGTAAATGTGTGTATATGTATGTGTTGTATATGAGTGTATATGTGTATGTTTATGTGTGTATGTGTGTTTATGCATATGTATGAGTGTAAGTGTGTATCGCACATCTCTAGATCCTGATTGCTCTTCCCTGCCCAACTCCAGGCTAGACAGCATGCTCTCTGGGGGCAGGAAAGGAGTCTCCTTCCCTATATGCAAGTTCAATCTACAGCCATCCCACCCTCTGCGAACTCTCCACATGCTTCCTGATAGCTGCCTGGGGTCCCTTTGTGCTGCACATTTGGACCATCTGGGGTTCCCTGCGTGCCCCAGGTACACCTCCTACTGGATCCTGGATACTTGAGCTAAATCTCATTTCTTTTTCTTCCCTATCTGAGGGATGTTGGGAAGACAATGGACACATTAGCTTTTTAAGCTTGGAGTTGCTTCTGCGGGAGGGGGGATGGAGGGGGGGAGGGAGGGAGGGAGAGAAATCACTCTCTCCAGGGTGCTGTGGAGATCCAGGGAAATGAAAGAGAGGGACACACAGGGTCCCAAGAGGACCTTCTCAGTGCACAGGGTGGAGAGCACCCAGAGAACCCGAGGCTCTGCATCTAAGGTCCACCCTGCCCCAGGTTGTGTCTAACCCACCTCCCTAGCCAGGATCTCTGCCCTGCCGTCTGTGAAGAGGCTGCCGGACCACCTAGCTTCCCATGCCTGGTGATAACATCCTCAGTTCATATAGCGATTCCCATTTCCCATGTAAATGGACACCAGGTTAGACCATTCATTTGGATTATGAGTACCAGGTTGGAACATCCCTCTATTGTGCTGTGACTGACAGATATTGTGGATTCTGTCTCTTAGCCAGACAGCCACTCCAGCCCTCTCAGAGCTGAGCAGATTGAGATTCAAAGAGCAGCCACAGTCGGAGCTGCAGAGGATAGACAGGGCTACTGCAGAACAGAAGCAGATGACCTGGGGGCCCAAGAGCTGAACGCCAGCAAAGGGGCAATGGGCATCTTCTAGCAAGACCTCATTATCCCCAGACCTGGGGGTTTGAGACAAGGCAGAGCCGCTGCCCGAGGACAGAGAAGAAGAGTTGCCGTCATCTGGATGCAACATAGGCTGCTCAGAAAAGGACCAGTGACCAGGGCAGGAAGCCTAGGGGACACACTGGGCCCCGTTTTGAGTTTGTACTTCCGAGGGTGAAACAAGAGCGGGAACCCAGCCAGGGGAAATTAATTAAAGAAGCACAGCCTTCATGATATGAGTCTGTGCAAATGGATCTGGGGCCAGGGAGCTATGAAGTACTAGATAATTGCATTGGGGGGCAACGGGGAACTTGTAATTTAATGAAGGAACGGCCAAGTGGGCATTAGGATGGACAGCAGAAAGCCAAGGACAACCTGTTGGGGATAGCCCAGAGCCGAGAAGAGCCAAGGGAGGAGCCAGAGACTGCATGCTTAGTAGTCCTGAGAGAGCCCCTCTCTTGTCACATTTTGACTTATTTGTAGAGCAGTGAGTACAGACAAGAGACGTCGTCCCCAAACACTGCTCTTCGCTTAATCTCTGCCTGCCAAAATGTTTGTGCTCCGTTCCACCCCATCAGCTCGCTGCTGCTTCTTCAAGTTGTCACAGAATTGAAGCCCTTTACAAAGCTATCATTGCCGGGATGTTCCAGTTTATAGACAAGAGGCTGGGAGGGGGACATCTCTTGGGGCTATCCTAAAAGGCCCAGGAGGGTTGAGAGTAGGTGCCACACTCTATCCAAACAATTATTGAGCGCTTGCTGTGTCCCTGAAACTTTTAAACGCCACAGTTGGTTGGTTAAGGACATCTGGCACAGTTGGTTGGTTAAGGACATCTGGCTGGCAACCTCGGGGTGGGGCTTTGAGAACAAGGTTAACAGCTGAAGAAGCCTCGACCTGAGGGTCTGCACTGCCTTGGCCCTAGATGAGATGCTCTGGAGGTGGCGGAGGGGCTGGTGTTTGAGGAGCCCCACGCTGGCCAAAGGAGATGCCCACATTGCAGGCACTTTTGTCCTTGGTGGCATAAAGGGTCCATGAGGCCAGGGGACAGCAGTGGCCACAGGGGGAGCAGGCGAGCTGGCAGCAACAGGGCAGATGTCGAGGCTGTGCGGATGAGTGTGGCTGTGCGGACGAGTGTGGCTGTGTGGATGAGTGTGGCTGTGTGGACGAGTGTGGCGGAAGGCAGCTGAGAACACCCCCATGGTGACACGGTCATGGTCAGAGGCATAAAGCTGAGCCAGTGCCGGAAGAGCCTTAAAGGATGACGACACCAGGGGCTGGGGAGAGGGCTCCACAGTTAACGGGCTTGACTTGCAAGTGGGAGGTCCAAAGTTCAGATCCCCACAACACACTAAAATGTCAGGTGGGCGTAGTGGATGGGAAGGCAGAGATGGGGGATCTCCAGATCAAGCTGGCTAGTGAGACTTGCTAAATCAGTGAGCTCTGGATTTGATTGAGAGGCCCTGGCTCAATGAATAAAATAGAAGGAGCTGGACTGGGGAGATGTCTCAGTGGTTAATAGCACTGGCTGCTCTTGCAGAGGACCTGGGTTCAGTTCCCAGCACCCACACGGTGTCTTAACAACGCCAGAAAACTCCTAGAAACGATTAAGAGCTTTGGTAAACTGGCAGGATACAAAATAAACCTAGAAAAATCAGTAGCCTTTCTGTACACCAACAACAAGCAATTGAAGAAGGACTACAAGGAGACCTTCCCACTCACAATAGCCTCAAAAACAATAAAATACCTAGGAACAAACCTAACCAAAGACACCAAGGATCTCTACAACAAAAATTTTAAACCCCTGAAAAAGGAAATTGAGGAAGACATCAGAAGATGGACAAACCTCCCATGCT